>CAKAOH010014157.1:0-160028 GCA_916701665.1 Sebastiscus tertius | reverse complement strand
GTCAGTGTGTCAGTGTGCTGACTTGACTATGACTTGCCCCAAAACTGCATGTGATTATCATAAAGTGGTCATGTCTGTAAAGGGGAGACTCGTGGGTACCCGGAGAACCCATTTTCATTCACATATCTAGAGGTCAGAGGTCAAGGGACTCCTTTGAAAATGGCCATGGCAGTTTTTCCTCACTAAAATTTAGCGCAAGTTCGGAGCGTTATTTAACCTCCTTTGTGACAAGCTATTATGACATGGTTGGTGCCAATGGATTAGGTTTTCTAGTTTCATATGATGCCAGTATCTTCACTCTCGTTTTTAGACTGAGCCCACTACAACCTAAAAATCGCAAGTTGCATTAATGCGTTAAAACAAAAAAAAAGCAGCTAAAAGAATTTCCATTAACTTTGACAGCCCTAATTAAAACGGAGATGGACCACTCTCCTTTTGAAGACGGACTCCTTCATTCACAGTCATGTGTCTTAATTTGATTAAGCAAAGATTGAATTCATAAACCCATTCTCAGAAGAAAGAATATTATTATGAGCAGCCAACTAGAAGAGCAGTAGTTATAATTTCTGTCCATTGTAACATTAACCAAAACATTTAGATTCCTGATCCGTCTGACTGACTGATCTCCGTCTCTCCTCTTCAGGCAACGCGCGGGCACCGTCACCGGCGTGTCTGTGAATATCGCCTGCTTGCTGTCGGTGATGCTGCTGCCATACATGCCAACGGTCAGCCAAACCATCAGGGATCAATTCAATGCCCCTCAGTCTTGCGTCAATACCATGTTGCAAGGCACTGGCACTTTTGTATGTTCCCTGAGTGCCGGACACCGCATCGGCACAGTGAGTATGACCTGAGACAGCACACACACACACACAGACACAGACACACACACACACACACACCTGTGGAACCTCCTGTACGTTGACGCTGGGTGATACAATGAGGATGCAACAGCTTGTCAATATTTCAGTACTCTGGAGGACATTGTAGTTGTGTGAACACACACACACACATACACACACACACACACTTAAGAATAATAGCCTAGACGGCGTTTGGAGGCCTCAGCCCTCCAACAGCAAGTTTCTCTCCGGCCACTTGTCCCTTCAGGCCTAATTGTGGCAACTTGTGTGTACAGCAGCCTGCCAACGCTGCATTCGATCTCTAAGGCTATGGTGATACGTGACTGAGATCTCCAGACAAGCAAAAGCACACTAATGCAGCGCACACAAACTCTCTGACAAATCACGTAATGCTGCACCCGAAGAGTGGCGATCATGAAACTCTCAACTTTCTCATACATAGTTATCTACTCACTTACTTGCATAATCCTCATTGTTCAAAGATGAGCACAGAGCCTCCAGGTTACATTTTCCAGCTACACTGGCCTTGGGCTGGATCCACAATCGCAAACTTTTTAAATATTCCTGCATATATTTTTTTTAATTTCGACCTTTTTACGTTCCCCCCGTGCCACCCCTTCTGTTCCCAGGTCAGTCCGTTGTTCCAGAAACTGGAGGTGGACCAGATTGAGGCTTTGAAGAAGAAATTTGGCGGACAGCAGGTATTTGATGTTTATGACGCCTAATGGTCTGTGCACGAGTTCAGTCAGCTCTTGTAGTAATACAGGTTGACTATTTATGAATAATGAAATAAGAAAGAATTGATAATGCATCGCCGTCAGATAGTCGCCCCCGAATATGAATTGTACGTAATTGGAGTATCTGTCTTTTGAAACACGATGCAGAGCAAACACACTATGAATGTTTAAATGATGTGTTACACATCCATCATATAGATACAAATAATCCCTCTCTAAACCCTCTGCCTCCAGCCTGAAGACGAACCACCTAAAAAAAAGGTATCGAGCTGTATTTGTTTGTGAAGAGTCCGAGTCCATGCTGTGTCAATATAGATTAGCGCACGCCTTCACTAACACTAGCGGCTCATCTAACGTCCTCTCGGATTTTGAGTGTTACAGTCATCCCTGTGTGTCCAGTGTGATTCACCGCCCATTCACACTTAATGACTCATAAAATCCTGTCGACATTTTGAGTGATGAGTGTTATTGTCTGAAATCAAGTTAAGTCATCTCTAGAAATAATAACCATCAAAACGCCTCAAATTCAAACATCTTCAATCTGTCTGTTTTTTGCCCCTCAGACGCCGGCTCAGAGCGCTGGCAGCACTCCGTCTGCAGCTGTGCCAGCTCCTGCTTCTGCTGCTGTTGAGGTGGCGACGGTGAACGGAGTGGACCCAGAAAAAGCCAAGCAGCTCACACAGGCGGTGACTGAGCAGGTGAGATTGCTGGCTTGTGGTAACACACTGTTGAGCCATCTACTCTAAACCCAATTCTTTAATTTTTTGACATTTTGGAAAATCAATAATCTATCCGTCATTAGGCCATACATTTTTTTTTTCAATAAGATTATTTTAATTGCATTGTTTTGTCTTTATAATAATCTTCGTAACAGGAATAACACAACGGATGTCATCTTCCGTAAGGAAACGAAAACGATCTTCGCAAAATCACACGCAACAAACTGCTGGCCGTTGAAATGAATAACAGCTAATTTTAAAAGATACATTTTATCAGTATCACTATTTGGAAAATTATCTTGTAACGCTTAGGTTTGTAATTAACTGATAAATTTGTTTTTCCCCCCCAAATTTAGGTTCTTTGAATTTTACACTTAAATGCGGCGGTTACATTTTTGGGAATCAAAGGTTTAATTCTCAGCATTTCCAAACCCAGACAGACGCGTTTAATTATTAACTCACAAATTGCCGCCTTTGTTAATTGCTTATTATTTGACAAGAAACCTCTGTGACCATAGAAGCTGAATTGTTCAATTGAAGACAAATGTAGGTGTAAGGAATCTATTAAACCCGTCATTTTATCTACCACAGGGAGAAAAGGTGCGAGCACTCAAAACCCAGAAGGCGGAGAAGGCTGTGATCACAGCAGAGGTGACCAAACTGTTGGACCTTAAGAAGCAGCTGGCTCTGGCTGAGGGGAAGAGTCCCGAGCCTGCACCTCAGAAGGGCAAGAAGAAGTGAAACAGAAAAAGAAAAAGAAAGAAAAATGAATTGAGGTTAGTGAGAGGAAGGGAAGAGTAGAAAGGTTTGAGGTATGATTGTGGAGAATGGGAACAAGATGTACACTAAGAGAGAGATGAGGGTATTAGCTTAAGGCAAAGCCGTGACAGGATCTAAGACAATGTGGTATTGGCACTGAGGACTAATGAAATGCTGGATAGGCCGACGGGGAAACGAAAACACACAAAGAGAGAGTCAAATGAATACAGCTACAGAATGGAGGGATTTTTCCAAATCCCTACACCAAAAGAAACTGATTTTATACTCTCCCTGTGATAGAGTCAGCATACGATATTAGCGTTGGAAGGTGTGTTGCGCATTTAAAGATGTTTTTATATCCTCTGGAAAATTGTTTTTTTTTTCCCATTTGCTACAAATACCCTTTTATGGATCCAAAAAAATAAATTGATTAAGTTGAGCCGAAAATTGTCTTTACTCTCCACCTTTCTCAATTACCTCTAGATTACACAATTTTCTACAAATAAAAAAAAAGAAATCATTCATACACAGAACGAATAAACATAATGTGACACAAAAAATTGCACATTTTTTTCTTTTATTGCAAATTTGAGATTACAATGAAGGATAAAATAAACAGTATGATAAAATACATGTATTTTGATGATAAGAGCCATGCATATTATTCTACGATTAACAATTTATGTGACTGCAATGTGAAAAATAACAGTGGATATGTTGGCATTTTACAGTACAAGCCATTACAGTACAATTCTGTATATATTACAGCGTTATATAAAAATAGTAAATCAGGGTAGAACAACTTGTGGTAATTCTACCACATATTCCCATATTGATAGAAAAAGGTCAGCTTAGAAAGTATAGCCGGGTCCTACTATCTAAATAAACACACACACACACACACACACACACAAGCAATGGGTTATAAAAAAGTAAGAAAGATTATGAATTCTCTCCCAAAAAACATCATTCTCTCATACTCACTGCACTGGGCACTTTCAGACTTTTCCTGAGCTCCTAAACTATCCACAAATTGGGGCAAATAATCTCTGCTAGCCAAATTGCAGCCCTTAAAGTAGGAGTTACAATTATTGCAAAATGGTGGGAATGGATGACAATGAAATGCGCACTCTGAACTAAGTTCCTTTCTGTCCAACATACAAATCATTAACTCTTATTTCTGCCATCCGATTTGATGCAACATCTTTTAAAATGACAAACATTCATCAAAACCACGGTATCATTTGCACTCAGAGCGGTCTGTTCTTCCTTTTCCTTTATACATGCTGGGTCTTTTTATTTGCCGCATTGCTGTTGCAGCCCCTTCGCTCTGTTCCTTTTCTTGTCTTGACTTTCATCACTTTCCTATCTCTTGCCATTTTAAGCTCTGTGCTTTTCCCGAAAATCCTCTTGCTTATAAAATATATCTTTGGTTTCCATCCTTTCCTGTCTAAGAGGCATTTCATGACCACCGTATTACACCTTTTCCTCACCACTGCTTATTCCAATTCTGTATGACCTGTCATCTTTCATTCTTGTCTTTCACTTCTTTCCCTCATTTCCTGGTGTTGACTAGTCTCTCTATCAGGGCTCTACGTGTCCTCTGTACCTCCTCTCCCAACCTTTCAATCTCCGATTTCAAGCGCTCGTTCTGCTCCGTCAGCTCCTGCACCTTCCTCTCGTTCTCCTGCTCTCTTTCTCTGCGACTCTTTTTGGCAGATGAGAAGGATGAGGATGTGTGTTGCGTGGAGGAGGCGAAAGAGGACAAGGCACTGGTGGACCTCTCGCTAGTGGACCTCTTGCGTTTTCCCAGGCGGGAGGACGGGTAGGCGGAGGGAGAAGAGACGGGCGAGGAGGGAGAAGAACAATTTTGAGATGGCGACTGGGAGGCGGAAGAGGAGCAGGATGGAGAATCAGGGACGCAGGGCAGTTCCTCCTCGCTGGCTGAGGGAGAAGCAGGGTGGACGATATTAGCTTGGTGGTGTTGATGGTGGTGGTGGTAATAATAGCCGCCGCTGATCACCGCTCCGCTTGGATCCACCGTTCCCACTCCTCCTTCACTCAGCAACTCGAAAAACTCTGGAGGCAGCAGATCGCTGCCGCCTCCTGTCGAGCTATCTCCACTTCTCCCACTCTCAGCCTCCGTCCGTCGCTCTTCTGCAACAGCTGGACTCATGCAGGAGGAGGAGGAAGAGGAAGATGATGAGGAGGTGTGATGCAGAGGCTGGGTGTTGTGGATCTCCTCTTTTGTCCGATGGACACCCTCGCCCCACGTCTGGCCTCCGTCCGTCAGCCACGTCAGAGAACAACTCTCCAGAACATCCAGAAACTCCGGCTCTTTCTGCAAAAACACAAAACAGAAATGTCAACACCTGCCAAAACATGTCAAATATCAGAGTATAAGTTAATATCAAATCGCTTAGCGCGTGAACACAAAATACTAAAACAAACCTAAAAAAGAGAAATTAACGAAAAATGCAATGGACGACAAACACTCACACTCATCATGTGAGGTGTGATGGCCATTGCATTCATCAAGCTACTGACCTCGGTGCATGTGGGGGCACGTGCCAGTTTTGCCCCTCCCGTGTCGGAGCCCAGAATATCCTGCAGGTCCTCATACCACGCCTCCAACTCTGCACCACACAACGGCCCCACGCCAGGGGGGTACGGCGGGGGCAGGTGTAGCCACTCGGCAGTCATCTCGCCAGTCAGTCGCAACACACAGGTACTCGGCCACACGGTTCACACTGGACCTGTGAGGGGAGGGGTGGCCAGACACGGGAGGGATGGGAAAACGAGAAGAGCGCAGCACGTTAGACGACTCACACGTCACGGAAACTCCGCCTTGTTGGTTTTTTACTGTTCTGCAAATGGTTGAGTTTAGTAGGTATGCAGTGATAAAGGATTGACGTGTATCATTACTGAGAATACTGCAAGAACACCTTATCTTTATAATTATTCACGCCATAATAAAGAAAACTAGTACATTACATTGTGTAAACCACCCAATTGTAAAATGAAATAACGGTGACACTAGATGAGGACTGCACTAAAATTGCTGATAGAGGAATTTGAAGATTCTAAATATGTATAAAATATTGGATAACCCTAAACAAAGTTATTAAAATTAACAAATTGATCAAATCACAATCTTAACTTCACAAATACGCAGCATGCAGAATGTCAAATATGAGCATTTACCTTTAGGAAGACTCTGTTAATCAAGTCTGCCAATTTGTTGGAGATAGCTTGTCCCAACAATTCTGAAAGACAAAAAGGGATTTGATCGGTTAGTCTTAAAAAATAGAAAGAATGTTTCTTCTGACGGCTGAAATTTGCTGAGATTTCAGAATCAAAGTGATGATTTGCACAAATACAGAGCAAGCTTAGTAAGGGAATAAAATGTGCTTTAAATTAAACATTAATAGCTGCTTTGGAAAATGTAGAAAATTTTAAAATAATGGCAAAACAAATAAATTGTCAATAATTGTTAAAATGATCAACAAGTAGGTAGAAAATAAAATTCCTGTCACTTCTAATTCTTGTAAACAAAGACCAAAATGATCTCTATTGCGCCCCCTGCTTTCTACGGTCCTCAAAACACGTTGGGATCGATAAACAAGTGGTTAAAAGGGAGAAGTAGATCCTTATATTGATCCTTCCTGGCCTGACAGTCAGGTCTACTGCTATTATTAATCACTTAAAGCTGTCCAATACAAAAAAATAAAAAATAAATAAAATCAATCATCATTACTATGATTATTTTATAGACAAAGCCTGTAACTGCAAAGTTTAATTTAAATAAGGACGTCCAATCTTCTCCTTTAAATGTGAAAATAGAAAATTCTTACACAGATGTGTAGCGTTGACACTGATAATAAATACATTATAAAAAAGTGATAAAGAATAAAAGAAATGCTCTTTAAATTGATGTTAAGCTTCCTGTGTGAACGCAGGCATTAAAAACTTTGACTTGGTACATAAAAAAACATGCCAATTGTTATTTTCTTAAACAATTATTTTACATTAAAAAAAACGTTAATATTTTCTTTTTCTTTAGTTTAGGGCTACATGTCCACTGTCAGCCAAGACAATTACGTCATGGAAATGTGAGTCCAGCAGGAGGAGGTTTTAGGGCGAAACAAAAGGAAACGTTACATAGATAGAAAGGAAAAAAGAGTGGTTTTGGGATAAAAAAGACAAAATAGACATCTATTAATTTAGTTGTAAATGTTTACTATTTAGTTGTAAATGTTTACTATAAAAGGGGTTAGTTAAAAGAGTGGAAAAACAAATTAGCTGTCACAAATAAAAGCCGATTCGTCTCTAGTCCCCACCATTGTACTGTCAGACATCTGTGACTTTACTCACATGTAATGACACTTAAAAGAATAGAAAATAAGATGCTGTAGCTACAAAACTCACTATATATTTAAAAAAAACATTTGTCACTTTGAATGAGCAAAACCTTTCTTAAAGAAAACTTAAAGTCCGAGCTTTGACAACTAGTCAGACAGAAGCAGACAACCCATAAAAACAACATTGTGATGGATTAAGACAACTGTTATTTCTATAAATGGCACACATGGATATCTGCCACTGTCCAGACAGTCCAGTCCACCAGAGACCACTTCAACTCTCTTAAACACTGACAAACATCCACTAACTAGTCACCAAAACCTCTCCACAACAATCTCCACTTACCCTTTTTCGTTTATTCGCTCGCCTTCTCGACTGTCTTGAACTCGAATGTGGGTATTTTAGTATTGATTGGTGATAGCTCATGTTAACCATTGTTCAGTCTGGACGGCTGAATGTGATTCTGACGGAAACTCCCGGCCGTGTTTATATACACAGACACGCCAACCGAACTATGGTGGCTGCATCACAACCTAGCATAGAGCACAGTGACAAGCGTTCTGACGGACCAATCAGGAGCAGCCAAGTTAAGATCTTTTCCTTAACGACATCCAATCAGGTGCCGCGGAATACAGCAACGAGGGCGGGGCTTCTGTGTCTCTCTCAGCTGCTTCTCTCTGCTCTGTATAGTTTGTACGAGCAAGCAATTGTGATGCAGTCATAAGACGGCCAGGACGAATTTGGGGCGTATGGGAGTCACATGAAAGGAATGATGCAATGCTTGGCAACCAATTTCTAGCTGGGGATAACACCAGCAAGAATCAGAACATGTTTTATTAAACAGTGTTGGCTCTATAACTAAAAAAAAAAATCTAAAAATATACATATATGCATGGATGTAGCTAATGTCGAAGAATTTGTTTGTTTCCGGAACACAAGAGAGATGATTTTTTATCAAGAATTGTTTTATTATAGTAAAAAAAATCTCCATTTAGCGCTTTTGTTGCTTTTCTTTTTTATTATTTAATGTATTTGCCATTCGCTTGTTTTATTCTGACTTTTGATTTGTTTTAAGTTGTGTCAGTGACTGACATTGCACAATACTCCTTATAATGATAATATTAATAATAATAATAACAGGTCCATCCTCTTGAAACGACACTCTTCTACCGGACCAGTGTTTATACTGGAAGACTGTGTGTGTCTTTTATCTGTCAGGTGACTGTAATGTGCCGCAGACCAGAGTTTAAGCACACACATGTGGTCTCTATTCTCATTCATTTCATACCGCGCGCTCTGTTGCAGCTCCGCGAGACATCACAACATGTACACGCCCGGTCCGGCGCGAGCTGAGCTGAGCGGTGCTGGTGCTGGTGCTGGGTGTGATCAGAACAGAAACACTGTCTGTCCACTTTATGGTGTCTGCTTATATGTTCAGCTGTTGATGATGAAATTCACCATCATTCTTCATTATAGTCCGTGATTATAAAATAAATAAATACAACTTTTAATACATATTTTTATAATTTTTATTTGATCAATGATGTATTTGGCTGTAATTTCCTATAAATCACTTTAGGTTGAATTTTACAAAAATAACAAATAAGCTGACACGTCACACAGAAACTATATTTTCATACACATGTTATATTATAGCTGATAAAAACGCAAAAAAAAAAACCACCATTGAGAAACACAGACTATGCAATAATGTGTTTATAACTATGTAGAGATATAAGAAAATGTTAAAATATATTACTATTAAAATATAAGTTTTACCATGTATATAATTCGCATTTATAGATCATGTTTACTCACATTTGCCCCTAGAAATAGCCTATATGATAGACAATATTGTCAAAATGACTCCACTATTTATAAGGTTACAGCTTTGTGTCACTATAGATTTACATTTATTGTACCATTGTGTTTATAGATATTTAAAAGAATCATTAATATTGAA
Organism: Sebastiscus tertius; assembly: GCA_916701665.1. Lineage (NCBI taxonomy): Eukaryota > Metazoa > Chordata > Actinopteri > Perciformes > Sebastidae > Sebastiscus > Sebastiscus tertius. The sequence goes on along the minus strand of CAKAOH010014157.1, from coordinate 150,625 downwards.
ATGTTAGTTTTACTATAAAGGAACACTTATAGACTCTTTGTTGTCCTTTAATGTCATATTTACAGACATTATATTGTCAACATAAATTCACTATTGACTCACATTAAAGCTTTGTGACACCATAGAACTGACAAAATCAACTTATATTAAATTGAGTACCATACAATAAAACTCATTTATAAGAATGATTAAAATCACAAAGTTCAACAAGGTCACACAAGAAGAAGCCAGACAGTAAACGCTCTCAGTACTGAGATGATGAACATTAATAAACAACAGTGACATCATCATCATCATCAACAACAACAACAACAAAGTGACATCAAAATAAAAGCACGTTTCATCATGTTGCACTCTTGATGCGCTCCTGACACTTTTCCTGCCCTATAATCCCAAACTCAGCACACACACACACACACACACACACACACACTGTGCTCTCCACGCACGGCGCAATAACGCGCGCGGCTCAACATGCACAGCCCCATAGCAACAGCGCCAAGTAGCGAATAGAAAGCTCAAATACTGTCTCTAGGACCCGGGTTAAAGCGCTGCAGGAAGCACCGTGAACGCGTCACGACTTGAGTGGCTGTTGCTGAGTAGTTCAGCATACTTTCTCTTCTACACACCCCTCCCTCCATCCATCCCTCTCTCTCTCTCTCTCTCTCTCTCTCTCTCCGCCCGGCCGTCTGTTTATTTTGTCAGTCTGTGTGTTGTATTCATTAGAAAACACTGTTTACAACCTCCACATCTAGGTTACCTCAGTCTTCTGCTTTTCAACAGATGACCATCCCTGTTTTATCTCATGATTGTCGCTTCAATTGACACCCTTCCTTATAATAAACAAAATAAACATACAGTATGTTATAAAAATAAACATACAGTATGTTATAAAAAATGTTATAAAAAATAAACACACAGTATGTTATATAGATGATATATTCTATTCCCTTCTTTATAATAAAAAATAAACATACAGTATGTTATAGATAAAATATATTATTCCCTTCTTCACAATACAAATAAACATACAGTATGTTATATAGATAATATATATTATTCTGTTATTCTTTGATAACACTGAGCTGACAGAGTGTAAACAAGCGCTCCTAATTGTCTGGTCATGTGGATCAGCTTTTTAGATGAGATTTAGACATTTACTGAGGGGTGTATGTGGAGATATCTGTTGCTATGGTGTTTTTGTAATGTTTTATTTCATGTAGCCTGATCTCATAAAGATAGATAGATAGATAGATTTTATTGATCCCCAAAGGGAAATTGAGGTGTTACATCAGCAATTTACACAGATCACAAAAACACACACATCACTCACACAAACGACACGAAGTAAGTACAAAAAACACCGTATTTACAGATCTCTATATACATACCAACTACTGCTTTAAACTAGATAAAAGAAATAGAAAATACAGTACCATATAGACTTATTTCTTCTTTTTTTTAAATTATATTTTCAGCAGACCTACATAATACAACTGTCATATATTACATCATATATTTGTAAAAAACAAGCAAAACAAAATGAGAAAGTCCTCTTATGCCCACATAACTTCACCAGAATGTAAAGTATGATATCCATATATATCTATTATAAACAAAAAAAAAGTGAAACAACCCAAATTTATCATGTTAATGCCGTGAAAATAACGTTGTTTTTTCTAAAAAATGGTGTTAAAATGTGGACAAAGGAATTTATTTTTCTTATTTGCCTGCTCTTTGCCGTTGCTTTAAAACAGATGCTGGTGTTTGAAATGAAAAAAAACAATCAGTGATGGAAAAAAAAAAGAAGAACCACTGTGGTCGTTGTTAACGTTTGGAGTTTTTATCAAATATTGGCTATATTGTTTTCTTTTGTTTTACAGACAGAAAGAGTCTGGGGAATTTCCGGCCACCACACTCTCCCTTCTCTGTGTCCTGTGCCCTTGGTCAAGGCTCCACACCCAGTTCACACACACACACACACACACACACACACACACACACACACACACACACACACACACACACACACACACACACACACACACACACACACCAGCTGTCGGAATCCTTCCCCTCTCTGAACGGCGACCAACTGATACAGCTGTTAACGTGTACTGGTGATACAGTAAATCCTCTCTCCTGGCTCGCCCCTTTCTCATTGTGTGTTTTAACTCTTATTCTGGGTCCCAGACAAGCGGCAGAAAGACCTGCTCACCTTATCACACATTCTGGCCTATTGCTGAAAACCGGGAAAGAAATAAACTGTATATAAATAAAAAAAACAACTCTGGTTGTGTGTGTGTGTAGAGTGAAATGTAAAACTTGGAGATTCTAAGGCAGCATAAATGGGATACTTTGTCAACAATTATTAGTGTCTTTAATCTTTAGGTCCCCATTGTTACTACATTCATCTCTTTTGCCAATGCCCATCTCAACTGAGGCCAATATTGCACCTCTGTGTTGTCTCGATGATGCCCATTAATCAACTCATTTTCATTTCCCCTGAAGGTCCCCCATCCATCTATCATCTCCTGTATACAAGTAAGATGTCCAGCATTTCAGGGAAAGTTTGCAGGTTATCCACTCAATCCCATTTTGTGTCGTCCAGATTTAACAGCTAGGTGTCACATCCACTTGTTGAGATTTCTGTGTTTGGAGCTTTGGGGATGACTTTGCAGACAATCTTGTTAGTCCGTTAAAACCCTGTTTACGTCTGCACCTCACCTCTCTTCACACTGCTAGTCTTCTCTTTTTCTCATTCGCTACGAGCCTCTCATTCTGCCCCACAACGGTATCCATCCTATTTTACTCTGCTCTACCTCCGCCCACTTTCTTCTGTCCTCCTCTCTGCTCCACCTGTCCAGACCCATTCAGGAAAAATTGACAAACTGATGCGAGGGGCCCCCGTGTGATTTGCTTTCTCTTCTCTGTAGCTCCTGATGTCAGTTGTTCTTTCTCTGCTTCTACTTTTTACCTGCCTCCATTTTATTTTGTTAGTCATTTTACTGCTGTTTGTTGAAATAGAGGAGATATTAGTGTTATTTAGAGCTCTGCAGTGAAGGTAATAAATTGGATTTCTGAATTCATGAATAAGAATGTGCTATTATCGATATCTAAACTGCTACCAGTGCCTTGATTTCTTCATTTCGTGGCACCGACATATGTGTCAAAGATGAGACGTGAGAAAAAAAGGCAAAAAAACTACAACACCAAGCAAGAGACTGTAGGGCATTAAAGTTTAAAAGCCTGTCTGAACAGGTGGGTATACTGGCAGCGAGACACACACTCCAGGCATCCTTTTCTTCCTCTCCTCTTAGTTTTCCCCCGTATCAGCACCAGAAACAGATTTGGGAGCAATTTGGTGCTCCCTACAGCCTCCTCTGTGTTCAGCTGCTCTGTGCTGCCCGAGGACTTTAATATTTACTTTGTCCAGTGGAGTGAAGGGTGGAGTGGGCTGCTGACATATAGAGTCAAGAAGGACTGGAGCTTAAATGTTACTAAAAGCCCTCGAAGATTTGTTGTTTGGACTTATACCCCACTGCTAAAAATTGTTGTTGTGGTTCTGTTTTCCATTACGTTCATTCGTTGTTCATATTCAGGGCCACATAGAGAGCTACGGTCTGAAGTCAAATTGTAATACTTGTTGTTAACAGCATTCTGGGCTGACCTCTTGATAGTCTTCACTTTGTAATTGTGTATAACTGAGTGTTAACAGATGGGGCTGGCCTGACCCAATCCAGCACACCCAAAATAGAAGGACAAATGCAGTATAACATGATATACAGTACACGGTATGCCTCTGTGCCTCGTCTGGGGCATTCCCTTCTAAATTGGAGCTCTGGATCTTGTTCCCGGCAAGTCACACTTGATATGTTCTGTCCATTAGGGGAAACAGAAAGCTACTCAGCAGTTAATCCTCCTCGGAAATAAAAAAAAGATATTAATCAGGCAATGAGATGATAACATTCAACTATAAATCCACAGGCTTTATCATACATGTTGTGTCTAATTCTGAGCCACATTAACCAGAAGAAGACATGTCCAAAGCAGCTTTTATCCAGCTGAAGAGGAAAGGGAGAATGTTTCAGTTATCATGAAACTGACCCCTTGACTACATGTTTCTTTTGGCAACTCTGTAAACTATTAATCCACTTGCGGCGGCTGTTACTTAACTCATGACTCATCAGAAACTCCTGATCCTTGACCTACTAAACGTTACCTGTCTGTGGAAGTGTCACTAATACGTCACCTGACATGAAGCGCGCGATGTAGCTTTTTGTTTAAATGCTATTTGTTAAGCTGGTAATACCAGATGGGTTTGACCTCAGAGTGCTTTGTGTTAAGTTACTCTGGTAATTAATAATCTGGTAGACTGGTGCTGACACATTTAAAACCAGTTTGATATTACTGGATGTATCAGTTTTTAAAATACTGTTTCTTTATAATTGTTGGGGACTTTTCTATGCCTTTGTTAGATAGCTGACAGTAGAGTGATGAGGAGAGAGAGAGAGAGCGAGATGGGGAATGACGGGTGATAAAGGTCCTTGTCTGGATGTGACCCGAGGATGTTGCAATTCATGGTTGGCTACTTAAAGCTCTTCATGTTTTCAGATACTTTTGAAAGTAGTTTTTGTTTTGTAGGCAGTATCGTATGAACTAAAATTAGCTCCTTCTATTCACTTGGAATCCAGTTGGTCAAGTTACTCGTCTTTTAGGAATTACCAATGCACATACTTACTGGATTGTTAGTGATTAACTTTTTAGGAGCGTAATAGCATATATTTCTACAAGGGGGAATTTGATGGGGCAGAAATATGTTAAAGTATGGTGGAATAATTCTATAATACAGTGTCTGGGAAAGATGAATAACAGTGTTCAATGTGTGCTTAACCTTTTTCTTATTAGATGCTATGCTGCCACCCAGTGTTCATAAACAGGCACATAACTATTCTTTACAATAAAGAAACCACAAAGGGGTATTTGTTTTTTAAAGATTTTGAATACCACCAGATTAGAATTTAATTATGAAGGCAAATAGGATTTTGTGTTGTGTTTTACATGACAAAGTATCATGGCTATATTTTGAAATACCAACAGCTGATGACTCATTGTTTTGTGCCGGTAGCTTGTTCAGTATGTAACCTTGCATCATCCTCTAACTGCTCAGGTATATGTTAAGACATGTCCACATGCTCTTTAAAATGGGAAAGAAATGACTTCTTTAAATAAGTTTAGAAATTTGGTGTGATTAATACAGTATAATAATAATATTATATTATTTTTTTATATTTTCCATCCAACCAAAATAAGTACTAAATGGGCAGCTATTTCAACAAATAAGTGATTATTAAAAAAGCGATTTTCATCTCATGAAATAAACGAGGCAAGCTTATCGCACTTTGTTTTATTGATCCGTTTCCATGACCACAGATGTACATTACAGTTGACTTGTAGGCAATGACAAAGCAGATTAAAAGTTTGTCTGTGGTGTCTGGTCTCGGTCATAATAATATAGTTACAAGCGACCGAGCGTGAAGAAACAATAAGGTACACAGGCATATTTACAAGCTTTCCTTCCGTGACTTGGCCCTGACACTCGCACAAAACGTGCTCCTGCTACAAACACTAGAACACAATAGAGTTTCTTTCTTTTTTTTATACAGTTGACAACATCTTTAAATGTGTCATCCGTGAACCCAACATTACTGTGATCCATTTAATTTGACCAGAGTTTACAGTACAAATCCAGTAATAATAGAGTGAAGCTCCGAAAGGAATGGAGGAATTTCTTATGTTTAATACTAATAATTATAAAAACAATCCAGTCTAAAACTCAATAAGCTTAACGGGGGACTGCAATCAGTGGCATGTATAGAGTGGACAAATGTGTTTTCAGTTGATATCAATTTGATGGAAGAGAAAGGAAGAGGAAAGGAAGGGTGGACAAGAACATTTGGTCTTCTTTTTTTTTTTAAGTTATTCCATCTTTTTCAACTTTCCAACATTCCACTTAGTGAAAAAAGGCAGAGGCGAAGTAGAGAGCAAGAAAGGGATGGCCAGAAAGGACAGAGTTAAACCCCCAACCTCTCCTCTGTGCTCTCTAGCCAGCTCATATTAGTCCATGTTCTACACTCTTCTCTCCTGGACCGGTCCAAACTCTGCCACTTGTTTATTTGGAGAGCTTCTTCATCCTCTGATCTAGTGCAGAAAAGTTCTCTTCTACAGCCACCAGGTTTTCCTTCATTGTCTGTTGGACCTTTGGGAGAAAAGGGAAAGAGAGCAGGTTAGGTTAGGTTAGAGGTGAAAGAGAAACAAGTAGGGTTGAAGGATGTAGGGAGGGAAGGCATGGATATGTGTTACATGTCGTGTCATGTTGTGTTTTGTTTTGTTTTTGGCAACCGGGGGTTGGTAGTGGCTCTCTTCTAGAGGGAGTGTGTTTGTCCGTGCGCTCTAGTCTTTTGAACTAAGACTTTGTGGTTGTGGTTTGTGGCTAGTGATTCCAGTGTCGCTGTCCTTTAGAAAGTAGATTTCATTTGATCATTGTACACTTTTCACCTGTTGTTAATAAATTGTTAAACCTGTTTGTACACTTCTGTTGCTCTTGTCTCTTTCCCTGGATTTATTTTATTGTTACACTCCCCCCCCATCACCTTGACCCTAAACAGGGCAACGTAACAATGTGGTAGGGATGGGTGGATCGATACTGTGGTATCGATACTCACAAGCTACTCATTTGGTATTGATTCCTTTTTAAAAAATAATCGATAATAAAATGATATAAACAAAACGTGGCTGCATCTCTTTCAAATGTTTGCAATATAGCCTAGTGTGTGTGCCACAACAGCCCTGAGCTGGCCCGGGTCATATTACTGTCGAAACCTATGCAAATCAGAACCTAGCGCAGTCGCACACTTCCACATCAAACATGTAAGTGAGTCGACTGTAGGAGGTCTACTGAGAGCAAGCGGAGAGATTGATGATTGATGTGTTGGAAGCAGAACAAATGGGCAAGCGTAAGGATGTGAGCGATTTTGACAAGGGCCAAGTTGCGCTGGCTAGACGACTGGGTCAGAGCATCTCCAGAACTGAAGCTCTTGTGGGTTGTTCCCAGTCTTCAGTGGTCAGAATCTACTAAAAGTAATCCAAGGAAGAAAAACCGGTGAACCGGCGACAGGGTCAGATCCGAGGCTCATTGACGCACGTGGGGAGCGAAGGCTGGCCCGTGTTGCCCTATCCAATAGTAGAGCTCCAATCAAATTGCTGAAAAAGTTAATTCTGGTTCCGATAGAAAGGTGTCAGAACACACAGCGCATCGCAGTTTGTTGCGTATGAGGCTGCGTAGCCGCAGACCGGTCAGGGTGCTCATGCTGTCCTAATGTTAAGGCCGATCGGTGTATTTACATAACTCTGTCATGGGTGTGTAAGGTGAAGTTCACTGGGAGTTATTGAAACATATAATTAATGAAAATTCGATTGAAAGCCATCATTATTAAGGGCCTTGTGGTTCCAGGAGGCAACAGAATAACTGTGCCTGCTTCAAAAGAAATTATGTTTTTTGTGAAAAGTGTGCCAACTTTTGATTAAGTAACTTTTTAAAAGTCAAAGGGCACTTCACTTCACAACACAATGTAAGCCTATGAAACGTAAGACCACAACCTTTCTGACTCTGACTTCAGAGGATGGCTAGTTTTGACAAAAATCATCAAAAAAAAAAAGAAACACTTTACTCGACAAGGTGCTGCTTTGTCCATCGAAACCAGAAGCCTTCAACTGTGAACGCACAGGTTGAGTATTGTCTGAGGCTTTAGAGAGCCTCTGTCCCCATAATTGGTAGCTGCCCTGTGTTAGTCCATGAAAAGCTGCCTTTACAACACACTCTAAAGTGTATTAGAGGACACTTCCAACACTCATTTATACCACGTACAAAGAGCTTATTTCCAAAAAGGTTGAGTTTGTCGAGTATATTCTAATGAATCCAACATTTTCAAAGTGTGATAAAGCTTCCTCTACAAGAAGTTAGAGCAAGGTTTTATGAAGTTTCTACCTCAAAAGATGTAGTTCAGTCATCTGACTAGAGAAATTGATTTATTCCTGTGATTGTTTCATTGTTTGAAATCTTTTTGTGCGAGACATCGTATTTCTACTGGTCTCGTTAATTCCAATGGGCCTGTGGTTGTAATAGCTCACACACACACAAGGTGAACATTGAACACTGTTAAAGTTAAGTTTCACACTCCAGCTGTGTTTAAATTGATTTATGCTGTCCCAGTTGTTCAATGGATCTTGAACTTCCCTACCTGTGTTAGCAGAGTGTTATTGTCCTTCAGAGAGTTGTTGATCATCTGCTGAGTGGTGTCCAGGTGGGTCAGCAGCTGGCCAAACTGCATGGCTACGAGACGCCAGAGGGGTGGGGTGAAGAGAAATCGAGAGGCGAAGAGAAGAGAGAGGGAGAAAGAAGGTGAAGTATTAGTTCTCTAATTTACAAATTTGTGGTACAAAAAAAATGCAATGTTGTCTTTGTGCTCAGCCGAAGTGAAGATGAGTAACGACAAATGTAATCTGAAACTGATGAATGACTTGCTCGGGAAGATTAAACAGTATTTTTCTTTTACTTGTTAAAGAAAGAGAAAAATAAAAATCAGTGCTTCTAAACCCCATTGAGCTAAGAAGCCTTTCGCTGCAGACTGTGACAGATTGGTGCAAAAGAGAGTCTGGATGATAAATGACCTCTTTCAGCTCCCAGAAATGAATTATCAATATAATCTATTAATGCCAAGGTTCTGCTTTCATGTGCTAAATAATAAAAAGATGATAATGTGATATATAAAATCATGCATCTCTTTCTCCCTGAGGGGGTGTTTAACAGTATTGCTAGATTTAGTCTAATTCTATTACCATTTTGAGTCTCCCTCTCAGTGATTTTTTGCCCTTTGTTATAATAGAATGGCATGGTTTAGGCTAATTCCATTATCCGTTTGAATCCCATTTTCGCTTAGTTTTCATCTTTTGTCTCGCACTCAGACGTTCCCATTGCGAATGCAAATCTTTCAGGCCGTGCATTACTTCTTCCCAGCGCAGATGCCGGCTGAAACGTGATCCGGGGTTCACACCCTGTTATGTTCTGTAGCTGCATCCTACATAGTTTGAATGTTTAATGCCCCTCCCCCCCATCCCCCCACTAACCTACATACATCCTCTCCTTGAACTCTCATGGGTGTCATTTCAAGGTTCTTCTCCCCTCACATAAAATAACAGAACATAAATCATCAAAGTTTTCATTGTTATGATCCTTGCTGGGGTGTAATCTGCCCCTAGAGCAATATTATTACAGTATTTGCAATATGAACCAATTATTCAACACCGCTACATTCATATAATATTATGGGGTAAAGCGACAACCGCAACAATAATATAATATCTCGTGGCTTAGAGAGTTATGTGAGGACACAAAGCAAGTCTTGGGCTACCACCACCAAACCATTTTTTTCAGTTTCCTGTGCGTTACCTTGCTCATGCAACTCCTTGACGGCGACGAGCCTCTGCACCACCTGAGGTACAGAAGTGGACATGGCATCCCACTTCTGCACCACGTCATAAAGCTGCGACACCTGAAAGGAAAACACATACAGGCACATTTACTACCAAGATAAAAACATGTTTATTTTTACCCAAGGTCACAGATTTGATTATAGATTCATGATGCAATCATTACTGTACTGTAAATGATACTATTTATTATAGTGATGAATGCAGGTAACTCCTACATTCAACCCTGTCACGCTGTGGTACCAAATGCTAGAATTACTGTTCACGCTCCTTTCCAATTCCAGCTGTATTTTATGACTAATGGCCCAGTTACTGTGGAGTCCAATGACTTTATCAGACATAATCTCACATTAAAGGGATAGTTTGGGTGTTTTGAAGTGGGGTTGTATGAGGTACTTATCCATAGTTAGTCAGTGTATTACCTACAGTAGACGATGGTCGGCACGCCCCCAGTTTGGAGAAGCAGACAGGAGTTACCGCACGGACGCAAAGCAATGTACTGCTGTGGATGGTCAGTTTAAGTGTACTCTATATTTAGAATATTTTCAATGGTTTACCTGGCAGTCAGACAGCTGTTATCTATGCTCTCGCCCAAGCAACCAGACTCCATTGAAAAAAAAATGTAATTTTACCACGCAGAACATGGGAGTTGCTGGTAATTACAGGACTTTTCAATGGAGTCTGGTGGCTTTGGCGAGAGCATAGATGGATACACCGGCTACAACTGATATTGATTTTTTTTTAGGTGGGTCTTTCTTTTAGGTGGCTAAATTACATTTTGCTGTCGGCTCCGTCCACAGCAGTACATTACTTTGTGTCTGTGAGGTAACTAGTGTAGGTTATACACTGACTATGGATAAATACCTCATACAACCGCACTTCAAAACAGCTCAAACTATCCGCTTTTGTACTATGTTAAATCTTCTTTTTACAAGTAATAGGTCACACACCCTATTTACTAAATCATAAATAAATAAATGCAGTACATTACAGTCTCTCAAAGAATCAAACAGCAATGTGCAATAACCTTATGTCTCAAAAACAAACCTCTTTGCAGTTTCACCATGATGAAAGAATTAACATGCCCTGCCCTCTACTGGCTTTTTAAGCGTACAGCACTTTAGAACAGTCAATCCCTAATACGCACAAGAACAGGTGCCTGGAAATCATGAAGATCTCAAAATCTGACATGAAAACCTGAAAAAAGTTGATTTCATTATCGACTATCAAAACTATCAAAAAGCCCAGTGCTAAAACTTCGGTTCCTCTCTGACTGCTTCAAGGCTGTGCCAGCTGTTTGTTAAAGACAGCGCTACTTTCACATTGAACATATGGTGCTACACCTCAGTCTGGCTGCCAGGCACTGTCAAGTGCTAGTGAACGTTTTCCAAATTAATATCTTGTCAGTGTTTACCATCTTTAAGTGCTTTGCAACGGTGTGAAAGCATCTGAGATAATTACTGCACTTAGCTTGCATCGCTGAATGTGCACTATGCGGAAATTACAAACCTTGTTTTGTGTTTCAGCATCCTCGATCGCTGCCTTGTGTTTGGCGATCTCATTCATCTTCCCAAGGACACTCTGAATGGGAGAGAGACAAAAAGAAATGTATTTACTTTGTGTGAGATGTACCGCTTTAGAGGCATTTAGATACGTTACAGAAAATAAAAGACAAGCAATGATTAGATTAATGTCAGTACTGTGGTAAGTTGACAGTTTCTCACGGCGGGTGACGCCTCAGGTAACCCAGATAACCCAGGTAACCCAACTGTATGGAAATTTGGCATGTTTTAAAAGTTATGAAAATACATTTATCAGTATTTCACCACAAGGCAAATGCACTGTTCACTCTCTCTCTCTCTCTCTCTCAAGAGTTTTCAATAACCAACCAGTGGGCGGGGCTGATTGAAAAAGGATTACAGTACAGTCATAGCTGAAGTCCAAATAGAAAAAAAAAATACACCTTCCAAATAACCCCAAAACTTTCTTATGTACCTTTTTGATTCATTTTAGCAGGCAAGCTGCAGTAGATATCAATACATACAAGAGTTAGAGGAAGGGCTGAGATCAAGGTCTCGTTTTATATTTTAACATTTGTTGGATACACAAGACACAGCTAGCTGTTGCACCATCTTGACTGTACTGAACGCAAATAGATGAAACATCGAGCTTGTCATTGAACCCACCACAAGACAGCAACACAACATATTTCTTTTAAAACACAAAGTTTCTACTGGAAGCATGATGTATAAATAAGGATGTAATGAAACTCCAATTGAAATTTAAATGAAAATCATCCATTTCCCCATTAACCCCGTGCTGTATGCAAATTAGTTACCTGCAGTCTGGCCTCCACTTGATCCAGAGTAGCTGAGTCCAGTGCGCTGACCCTCGCCTGCAGGAGTTCTATGGTGGCCTGATTCAAACACACAAACGCACACGCACACACACAAGTTATATACAAGCTTGAGCACAAAACTTTGCGTTCTTGCTCTAACTATTGGCACAGCAACAATAAACAAACTTGGAGGAACTGATGTCATTCATCTTTGAAGCATGACCTAGTTCTCTGGCTGCACATCAGATACACAGAGTTGTGAATACACACACACAAACTCCACACAGTGTGCTCCAAAAGAAAGTCGTTGACTTCTTCTTACCATCAAACTGCCTCCTTGTACGCCGGCATTCAGCGGTCCCTGCAAACATAAACACAAAGAGGGGAAAATAAATAATAATAACGACAAGCAATGAAGCCACCTCCATAATTTACATAAATCAAGAAGGACGGTTTTATTTCCGTTTCATTGAGCGGACGGTTACACGGCAACAGGAGCATGAAAATTATACTGGTGTGAGAGTGAAAGAGAGAATGAGATAAACAGAATTAGTGTGAATGAAAGAGAAAAGCATTAGAGAGGATATGTGTGTGTGTGTGTGTGTGTGTGTGTGTGTGTGTGTGAAAACTGCGTGTGAGTCGGTGTGTACCTGCTTGTCTGATCCTGAGCCAACAGCCATCTCCAGCTCAGCTAGACGCTTCTCCAGTTCCGCCATCTACAGGGACGGAACAAGGCGACACATGGTTGGCACTGACAACGGCATCCCACAAGACACACACACAAACACCCACGCGCACACACTTCCTGCCTTTTGTCCCGTTTATTCGCCATCAAATATTCTGACATTCATCTCACGAGAATGAAAACATAAACACGTCTGGCAGATCAACATTTCAGTGCATTCATCCCCCAGACACTTGACTGTGCTTCCCTCCACCTCCCATTCCGCTTTACCTTGGCAGACTCGTTGAATTTCTCCTGCTCTGGTCTGCTGTGCAGCTCGTAGAGTACCACTCCATCTGGGCCCTTAGCCGGTGCCGTCGGCTTGCCGTCTCCTGCGGAGTTGCCACGGCTGCCCTTGGCCACTTCCAGCTGGGTGAGCAGACGCCTGGGGGAGGGAAGGAAAAGGAGACACAAAGGGATTTAATGTTCAATATTGTTATCAGCTCCATGTGTTGCTGTGCCCTTCCTCTCTCTTGCTACAAATCTTTTCAAGTTCTATTGTAAACAGCAAGGTCAAGGTGAGCCTTCTAGTAGGCTTGCCGCGGTAGTCGGTGTTACTGGTGTTACACGGTGGTCGGGCATACACCGATTACATTATGTACCCACCGCTGTTTTGCTTTTTTTACAGCAATAAAACCCATTTAGTTCATTTTCGCGTATCAGCGCCATGTTATAAATACATAGTCGGACAAAGGATGCTACAAACTGTAAGTGTCTACTCTGTATGGAGAACCAGCACAGAGTAACAGGTGTCATATTTCACACACACACACACACACACAGGGACAACAGAGAGTTGACAGACAAGATGATGGCTGAGGATTTGGTGTCGACGTGAAAAGCAAAAGCGTCTATTTGGCAATATTTCAAATTTAAACTCAATGCTATAAGGAAATCATAACATTAATGAGATAATCGCTGTAAGGAGGATGGAACGTTCACAGCCGGTATGCGCGGTGGAGCAGCGCTGGGTGGAAACCTGTGGCCCTGCAGGGAAAACTGGATCGGAGAAGCTAGACACACAGCCACCCGACGTTAAAGATCAAAGTAAGGGCACTACATATATTGACCGTCATCTTTTCTTGAAAAATGTCCTGTGTAAATCGGTAACACCGGTGTTGTCACAAGTTTATTAACCGGTGGGAAAATTCCTCACATCACATCCCTACCTTCTAGTCCTTTTTATTCCTATTCTCTCACATGTGTCACTGTCTCTTTCCCTCTCTATCTTCAGTACAGAGTTGTGGTCTGACATGTCGTAACAGTATGTTTTCATTCTCTCTATTACCTCTCTGTTAATCTCTCACCTCCTCCAGTTTTTATATCCCCTCCTCAATCATCTGTCCATCGGTTTTTGTGCTCCCCAGGTAGTGCTACACTGAGATCAGGGGGGTTTGTGTGGGCAATTGATAGCAGCTGTACTGCCTTGCCCTTGTTACTCTTTCACTCCTTATATCTGGGTTACAGTAGGCTAATTGAAATTAATTCCCCTGCTCTTCCCTCCAACCATCTATTGTTGACCACCTCTATATCTTCAAGCTACCCTTTATCCTCTCCCTCTTTCCATCCATTTCCTGCCTACTACCTCATCACTCTGTCAGGGTGTCTGAAAGGTTTCAGATTCCAGATGCTTGTCCTCCTGCTTTATTGTCTTGTCACCCTCCCCCCTCAGCTCACCTGGCCAGCGCTCCATCTGGGTCAGCCAAGTTGATGTGTGCCTGTGGTCCCAAAAGTGAGTCGAGATGGGCAGAAACCAGCTGCTGTTTCAGCTGGGCTGCCTGCTGGGCGAGCACCACCGGGGTCAGGCGTTCCTCTGCATTGCTTTCCTTTGTGGCAGCCTGGAAGCAGAGGGACACCGCGGCCATTGATTAACTGAGTTCTACACAGCAGTGACAGGTTTTTTTCGAACAACAACAACTCAGAGGGTGATGAAATCCAATACTAGAAGTCTGTCTGGGCCAACCAAGTATGCTGTTCAAAGAGAACATGTGTCTGTGTATCTGTGAAACAAATCGTGTGCCTCAGTGTCCTCCTATGCTCATAATGGCATTTGCAAGATTTCAACGTGCCCGAAGGAAAACAACCAATCAGAGCCGAGCAGTCTCTGCAGCAGCTGTGAAACACTGCTCGCGAAACTCCCGTCACAAACGATTAAACTAGGCAGCGCTGAAAAAATATGAATCTATATTCTGTTACTATAATGCCTATTTCTCACCTCAAATATTTTCAAAAACATATTTTAATGTTTAGCTGTAAATTGAGAAAACGTGTGACCCAGCTGCCACGTTGAAAACAGTCGAGCCAAAACCAAGCAACGGCCACCGGCTGGAACAAAGTTTCTATGCCATTAGGAGCACAGGAGGACACCGAGGAACATGATTCTTTTCCACAAATTATCTGTCTCATGCACTACTGTCATGACAGTTTTATAAAAATAAATGTTATCATGTTTGCTCAAAGTTACTGACTGCAGCTTTAAGGGTAACCAAATTAAATAACTAAATAACTACACTGTGTTTACTTTTGTTTTGACACAGTGCTTTACCCGATAAATGTTCTTTTGCTGTCTCATGTTTCCTGAATCTCTACAGCAGAGGCTGCAGGTTAAAAATGATGATTTTGACCTATATACAAAACAGCCACAATTATGAGAATAAGAAAAATGCCAGAATCTTCCCTTGACATTAACAATACAAGCAAACCATAATGATCTATAGCTGTTATAGGCACAACTTTGGACTTGCAGTCAGATTTCTTGTGTGATCCCTGCATCATAACTTGGCACAACATCATCAAGCTATGTCATTATTTCATCATTACTCTACCAATCTGGTCTATCTAAGTAAAATACAACACATTCTCACCTATGCATGCAGCAGTTGACATTTTCATTCATTACATTCACCCTGATGAATGGCCACACATTACTTGGAGAAAGCCAATTACTCCGAGGAGGTCTTTCACGAGTTTAAATTTAGATACAGTAGCAGAGAAGCAGCTTGTTCCCCACAGCCAGGCTGCATATTCTGCCAGCATGACCTGCATGAGCTCAAACCCTCTTGTCACAAAAAACTGCCAATTCGAATAGGGATTTGGTGTTGGACTCATAGAGCAGCAGGCCTTGCTCTGTGAGTGACCGAGTTAATGACACCCAAGTTTTAATTAGTTTCCGAGGGGTCGAGGGGTCTTTGCAAGTCTGAAAAGCAATTTCATCAACTCGTTTTCAGGGTGAATTTAAGGCTTCAGTGCACACCCACTAAACAAAGCTCAGGTCTCTAGTGCAACAGTAAGAACTGGACATCAATATTCCACCCCGGAAAGTGTTTTAACTAAAAGGTTGCCCTTCACTGAATAAATACATAGACGTGGTCAAGGAGCAGAGTGGAGGAAAGTCCCCCTGTGACAGGCTATTGAATTAGTGTGTGCAGACAGCAAGATAAAGGCTGGATAATCAGAGTGTACCATCCCTTGCCAAGTCCTAAGGGCAAGGGAGAGGTGTGCCTGAGAGCATGTCTCACTGTCAGCTCACCTGGATGGTATCCACCTCCTGAGTGAGTTCCTGGATCTCGTTCAGCAGGCGCTGGTACTTCTGCTGGGGCGTCTCCTTCACTCCACAGCCCTCTCCGAGCTAAACACAGATGAAAGCGCAGAGAGAGTGTAATATTACCACAACAGCAAAGTCAGTCTAGTACAGAGAGAGAAGACTATTGACTTTATCAGAAAACACATGTAGCAAGTGAAATAAAAAACCTAATGGTGTTGTCACACCTTCAAAGAAGCTAACCTAAAAGAATCAAAAGCGAAGTGTATAATGTCTGCTAGCCAGAGTATACTCACGATTTCAAATTCTCCAGACTCATAGCCCACTCTTCTACTTTTACTGATTCTGTCTGAGAAGTCTGTGAAAAAAAGACAAATGGGTTGTGAGAGAAAATGTAAAAAACAGACCGAAAAAGCAGACTGGTTGAGAGTATAAAGCCCAGTCTGAGCCAGAACAAGATTTGGGGTTTGAAATCAACCAAAGGATGGACCTGTCATGTTACACCTGTCACAGAAGAGCGTCGTTATTAAATGTTGTATGTATTGTGTTCATGGTCATTTATATTTCTTTATCCATTAAGAGTTAATATTGTATTTTGTAAAGCTATTCTAAAAACACAATAGTAATGTTGTTTTGCATACTTAGTATTTATGGTGATTAAACCTCCCTGATGAAGGAAATATAACCAGCTGTCAGTTTATTATTACACTGAGGTAAAACTAATGCAGTGTAATGCAACAAACTGTAATAAATCCTTCTTTCATTATAATAAATGACAAACGTTTTTTTTTAGAGAAGTGTTGATTCAAATGTATGGTCAATTTGAGGTGCTGTTGAACTGTATTGCACTCTACAGACAGGTGTTTTTATTATTTTGTCCACCCCATTTATATCACTGATGGCAGGCAAAATAACAGAAACACCATTGTATCTTTAATTTGTAGAGACTATCAATCCATATCCTTAGTAAAAGTGATGTTACCCTCCTGGTTTACTCTAATAAGTAAAAAGCTGGAGTCAGCAAGTTATAGCAAATATGATTAAGAAAAGTTATTTTTATAAAACAGTCACCATATCTTGACAGTAGTGCATGAGACAGGTAATCTGAAAAAAAAAAAATCAGGTGCCTCTGTGACCTCCGGTGCTCCTAATGGCATCTGCAAGATTTCACAGACCGGAGGAAAACAACCAATCAGAGACGAGCTGTCAATCACTCACAAACTCCGATCAAACGGTCAAACTAGGCACAGCTAAACAGTTACACAACAAGACGTTTCTGAAAACATTTTACGTGAGAAATAGGCATTACAGTAACAGAATATCAATTCATATTTGCTCAGCGCTGCCTAGTTTGACCGTTTGATTGGAGTTTGCGAGTGATTGACAACTGCCTCCGCTGAATGAACAGCCAATAGGAATGCTCTCTCTCTCTGAAATGACCTGTGATTGGCCAAAGTAGATTTTGTAAAGCCTGAAAACAGAGCCATGAGGAGGTGCAGAAGTCTAGTTATCTCTCAGAACCGTTATATTACAATATACTGAAAGGTTATTGTGGAATTTTTGAAAAAGTATTAAGTTATGATAAAAAAAAAAAAAGAAAAGATAAGAGTGAATTATAATCCACTATGAACTGACCGAGCCCCTTGGTGTTGATGTGCTTGTCTTTGAACTTGTCATAGGCTGCGTTGGGGTTGACCACAATCCGCTCCACGCTGTCACTGCAGAGCTCCTCCTGTCATTGAAATACCAGGAAAGAAAGTCAGATAAACATCAACAAAATCTTAAAAGGGCATGTTAGCTATACAGACAGCAAAGACTTAAAAATGAGCCGCCAAAAGTCTCGGAGCCCAAGGTAGACTTGAAATATGTTGATAAATTGGTAAGATCCGAGAGGAAATTATGTGCCTGATCATTGGCCCAAATTATGATTTAAAAGATAATGAATTATGTGGTTCAGTCAACGAGTGTATCATTGCTTATAAAGGCTAGACACCCTCAGAAAATAAAAACAAATTGTATACATGAATCATGAAAATCTGCAAGAGCTTCACAGACATAATTTGGGCTGTCCAGGACAGATTATTTCAACATAATTTAGAGTACCAGCAGGCAAGAGACAAATGTGCAAAATTATGTACTGTATATACATCACAGACAGTTTAACCTAGGCCTGATTGTAGACTCTTAAGACCATCTTTAAAAAGGTTCATCTTTTATAAAAATGTGTCTTCCATGTAGTATAAGTCTACTATGGTTAAAATCAATGTTACGTGAATGAAAAGTTGGAAGCTACTGACACTTTATTTTTCTAAATGACGTGTCTGATTAGTGATTCTGGGGAGTATAATTAAAAAAAAAAAAAAAAAAAAAAAGGTGCATCATTTGATCAAAACTTCCTAGTTGATCAATCATGATGAACTAGAGGTTATGGGTAAGATTAAAACACCACTGACACATACAGATAGATGACATGAGTCCGGGCTCACACACAGATTTGGGTTAAAAAAAAAAAAAAAGACAGACCAACAAAACACACACAACACGAGACGGTTACACAGATGTAAGGAGGACGAGGAGGAGGAGGAGGAGGAGGAAGAGTGAGGAGGAGAGTTAGTCAGGCTCTTACCAGCTCCTTGGGTTTCCAAAGAGAGTTAGAGAAAGTAACGGAAGAGCAGAGGGAGAGAAAAAAGCAGGGGGGAGAGAGAGAGAGAGAGAGAGAGAGAGACACAACACAGATTAATGTGGTTATCACATGCCATGCACACAACAGGAGCAGTTGGCCAGGGTCGGGGGAAGATAAGAAAGAAAGCAGTGTTTCCCAGAGTTGCTGCTAAAAACCCTGGAGACACACTGTTCAGACTGCTGAGGATGTCTCCAGTTCTTTCTCTCTTCCCCGATTCAGGGTGGTAAGATGGTCCACGAACACCAAGTTACTTTCTCCTTTGATACCATACTACACTTTATAATGTAGTTTGACCCGTATGCTCTCATGGAGGGCATTGTAGGTCTCACAACATTATGCTATGGATGCAGGGAGTTGGTGTTTTAAATAACAATCCATGAGTCATAATGAAGGGTAATGGAAAAGAAGTTAAAAAACTTAAAAAGGCCTAAAAACCCTAAAATGCATTCTGTTACAGAAATTGTAATCTATCATAAATCATTCATCAGGGTGAGTTGTTTCTTAATAACATGCTGTTCATCCTAAATTAATTTGCTAGACAAAACCAAAGCTGTTAATGAAGTAATATCCAAGTTAAGGCCCCTACACAGTGTGATTTTGGGCTGTCCCAGACAAACGGAATCATATCGTTGGTCATCAATCGCACTGTAAGACAACCAATCAGAATATGGCATGAGACTTGGGATAGACTGATCCAATTTCTTTCTTTTGTAAAGTAAAATGAGGCCAGGGATAGCTGTGGCACTAAAAAGTGAGCCTGCTGCCTGCTGTGACTGAATGTCTGAATGTAACTGACAGCGGAAACACAGAATTATATAATGATGATGACAAAGAAACTGTCGTCTCAAAGTGGATCGGTCACGTCTGGCTTGCTCGTGATCCACTGAACGAGGTTAGCATTATTAAGTAAGGTTAGTGTAGATACTAATCCGATGCATCCCTACATGAAATGACGCAAAATACACTGATCAACACAACATACTTGAATAAAGTTATAGGCATAAACCAAAAAGGCAGCCAGGTAAAATGAGTTTGTGGAACTCTGGCAAAGAGGAAAATCTTGTTGATGCATGTTTCTGATTGCATCGTTAATGCTAGGATTCAGCAGGGATTCATCGAACAGTCTGATATGTCACAATTTGATAACGTACAGTCCAGCACAAATTCTATTATATTCATTATATCCAAGTGTAACATGCAATGAACCAAAGAACCTTCAAGATGTTATCACAGTCTATAGGGGCCTTTAAACTGTCCAGTTAGTCAAAATAGTGTGGTTAGGCAGGAAGCAACTGTTAGAACATGATGAGGTTAAAAATGTAAATAACTAAAACAAATAGACAAACACTTTTTCTAATTAAAGTGATGCTGAAGACCCATCAACAACATTATTCCCTTGAAATAGTTTAATTGAGCACAAAAAGGAGGAAAAAAAACAATTCCTTGCACTTCAAAACAATCAGAAATTTATGAATTACAGAGCACAGAAAAGGGTCACTCCATCGACCTATTTTTCATTTCATCCCAATCAGTAGAAGTAGGAAAAGTGGATATGAGATTAAAAAAAAACATGCATAAAAAGCATGGCATTAAGCTCACTGAGAGGTCTTACTTGTACAAACTAGGGTCCCAGGAGGGGTGGGGGAAGAATCAAAACAAGGGCAAGGGAATGGGAAGAACGAATGTGGACACATGGAAGGGAAAATGCCAATTAGGATTCACTCAGCTGGTCAGTAAACCGTCCAGATATGTTTAAAAGCAATGTCAGACCAGCATCCGTCAACTGTTTACAAAGCATTTAGTAATAGCACTGTTAAAAAAAAGACTGTACTCTGGCAACGCCAGCACTAACTCTGCTTAATGTTACAGCTGGAAGGCAGTTAGAAGAGACATTTCTAAGAGTCACAAGACCATCTTCATGACATAGTTATATACATCCAGAGTAGATTTTGTTCCCTGACATTTTAATGGTGTTTGCATGGGACTTTTTTTTTAATCTATTTTATTCTCGTCTTCCCACACTTACTTCTCTTCATGTACAAATGAACAAATATACTAATATGTATAACATATGGAGGATAAAGTTAAACAGTAACCTGAAAAGGGTATCTTGGCTTTTTGAATGAAATATGAACAAAATACATATCTTTTTTTAGAGGGATAGGCTTTTCATATAAATTTGAAATGATTGATGAATCATAAATAAAGTCAAAAGGTGATCTTACAATTTTTGGAGGATAATTGTATTTGCCCTAACGTTACACAGTTAGTAAGGACAGCACAGATGCTGTGATAGTTTAATTTAAATGTCACAATTAATACAGAACTGCTGAGCTACAGCCAGTGCTTTCCTTTGTAAGTAATAATAGAAAGCCAAGTGATTGCGTGGTTAGATGTTTAATCATGGGAGGGGTAACGCACACTTAACACAATGAAGAAATCAGTGCTTTCTCTCGCTGTTATATAAAGTGTAAACACTTGTTAGCTAGTAGGTTAGCTTAATATGCATCGACAAAATGACACATCTAGTGAATACAAAACGTCCACTTACCGACTCAAACTGAGCCTGGTCATCCTCAGGAAGGTCACCGGTCTCGTAGACGTCCGGTTCATTAAAGGCCTAATGAAACAATGAGGTAAACAACACATGAACCATCAGATTGATCCTGTTTATTGTCTTTAGCCTGGCCAACGCCCCGGCCCACTCAACTACACGGATCTGCTAACACTAGCTCTCTGCTGGCTTCTAGCACAACACACAACATTAACTAATTAAAATAGCAACTAATAATATACAGCTATTAACGCTAGTTGTATAAACAATAAGCAGACGTCAGAGTAAACGTTGGGGATGCTAGCTTAGCTTAGCTTAGCTGAGCTGTCACAGCTCGGAGCTAGCGTTGCTAGGTAGCACTGCTAGCTGACCTGTCTAGCGTTAGAGACTTACTATTCCTGGTAAGTTTGCGTATTTAGGATCAGCCATTGTCAGCGGGGAGCAAAGACGACACCAACAAACCACTATAGAATATGACAGTAATAGTTAAAACGTGTAAATGATCGATGAACTGAATCAAATGGTGTAACACAAAGCTATCGATAGATGAGCCAGCAGGTCTCTCTCTCAGCCGGCGGAGGCTTCTTCCAGGCTGATGACGTCACTGGCGCTGATGTGACAGCAGGGTATGTTCGGTTTCATGACCGCGCAGGTGAACGGGCGGTGATGTGTTCACCGCACCGATGGGAGAGAGTTAAACGGCCCATCAAGACCAACAAAACAAACACTCCCAAAGTAGAGCGTCTTTACGCATGCGCAGAGTTCGACCAATACGATTTTTTTTTTTTTTTAATTGAAGAAAATTCATTAACAAACATTAAGGCATTGTAATCTAAACTCAATACTTCTAACAGACAAGGCACAATTGGATAGGAAAAATAACTTAAATTATAAAAAAATAATATAATAAAAAAATAAAAGAGGGTAGAAAATAGTAAAAGGAGCAAAAAAGAAATGCATAAATAAATAATAAGACTGTTTTCTTCCATAGTAGCTCTAGGGGTCCTCATCATATATGTTCAGTTCTTCACAAGCTCTGAGGAGAGACTTTGCATGTTGTTCATTCATTAGTCTTAAAGCACTGAGATGATTCTGTCTTTTTTTCTAAAATGATTTGGTTGAATTTCAGCAGAGTCGTCACACGGTGGCGGTAAAGGTACGAGCAAATAACTCAATCAACGAGCCAAAGACAGTTCATTTAGAGGAGGGTTCACTCTGTCGACAAAAATAATACACTTTATATATAGTGGTTGTTAAGTATTCCAGTAAATGTAGAAAGGAGTGATATAAAGTATGACATGCTGTTTGTTTCTTGTTTGAATTATAAATAATATATAATATTATAAAATAAAAGTAGGAAAAACATTGAAAACAATGTAGCAGCCTATAATTTATTACTTAATTTATACTACAATTAAAATATTTACTACTGCAAATAAAGTGGGCGTTTTGGAGGCCATGTTGGAGAAGAAGCAACTATATTGAAATATACTATTTTATATATTTTTTTCCAAATTCGGGACAAATCCTGAAAACACTGTCAAATAAAAAAAATCACTGCTCTTAAAATGTTTTACTATATTATTCTGTTCCCTATGTCACATTTGTTCCATACCATGAAAACATATCTTAAAGTAGGCTAAATCATATTTAGCCTAAGTGTCTAAGATTCATTATCAAATTATTGTAAGCAAAATGCATGCACTGTGCAGGGACTGATTTTTCATATCATATGAAACATAAGAGTATGTTCGAGTAATGCACATTTGTTTTTCAAATTATCACCTACTATATATCACACTCAGTATGTTACATACTAGCTATACTACCACTAACATAGCCTACTACATATTATTAATTTATTACGTTTAAAGGTCTTATTGATTGATTGATTGATTGATTGATTGACATTTTTATGTAGATGAATATTTTAAAAAAATAAAAAATAAAAAATGAAATAATTAAATAAATGGAAAATAATACCTCCACAGAGCTTTTAGAAAGGTGCTGAATTATAGCCCTTCTATATGTTTTTTCTATACTCACTGTGTTCCACCCCTTTTTGTATTGTAAAAGAAATATGGCATCTATTTGTATGCCTCACAGAACTACAATTCCCAAGAGGTGGAGCTTCTGCCATCAGGGTGTGCACAGGTGCACTGCATAATGACAATGATTAGAATGGGATTGGTTATTTCTACCAGCCTGTCCATTGTTGAATCATGTATGCTCTGATGAAAGTCTGATGAAAAGCTTAGAATAAAGTGAAATACTGCATAGATCTAAGTGTGCAGATATATTTTCTATCATCAGAAAGGTGCTGAATAAAAATATGTCTTTTCCTTCAAAAAAAAAAAGAAAGAAAAACGAATATGATTGTGAATAAATAATTTTAAAAAAATTTGACGGGTCCAAAGTGAATGTTTTGTTTATCTCTGTGGAACATATCTGACATTTAGTTCCCACTTCTAACAAAGCTTGTGAGCCAATACTATAACGACGTTGGTATCACGTGGTGTCTCTGTGTCGTCAGCGGTCAAGTTGCCAGTTAGTGTGGACTAAAACTGTCTGAGATTGACGTTAAGTGTCTGGCAACCACTTGTTGTTAAGTAAATGCAATAGAACAGGAGAGGGAGAATGTGACATCTAGTGGCTGAATGTGATCGATGTTATCAATAGCACCTTTAACATACATACAATTTAAGTGGCATCATTAGTGTCAACCAATCACATGATTGGACAGATGATTAAGCATCATATGTAGGCACAATAATCTACAGCACAAGACACACAGCTGTCTATATGACTTTGTCATCCAGAGCACTATGGCACATTATCTGAACATTGTGGTCTATTTCTTGGGTATAACCTTACATACATAACTTCCCTTTGATTATTTCACAATTCTCAATGAAATGCAAATACATACATTTTAAATACAAGCCTGCTGTAAGAGATATAGCTTTATTCAGTCTTACTGTGTTTCTTGTTTTTTATATTTTAAACCAAGAGGAACCACTGGCAGAGCCAACATATTTGTTTAAAGGGACACTCCGCCAATATTACAAATAAAGGTCTGTTTACTCATCATGAGGGGCAATTAGCCTGTGAAAAGTCTGAATATAACATCTACTAGGCAGGGAGGTTCTTATGAAAGATACAATTGAGTAGTATCTCTCAAATCTTAGATGAAAGTGCAGTGCTACATCAATGGAGTACCCCTATACATCTCTAGGTAAAAAAAATTCTGACATGATTACACAGCTGGCTTTGTCATGCAAAACAGCATTGCCATGGCGACCAGTCTGGTTCAGACCTAAAAAAAGAAAAATAGGGGATGCTCTGCTCAAAAACTACTGGCTATAGAAAACATCTCACTGGATGCAACAAGCAACACCTTCAGCTTTTTGAGCTCCACCTAAACTAAATAACAAATAATAAATTACTTTTTTAAAATCATATTTGCTCCATTTCTACCCACTGCAGCTTTAATGATGAGTGCAATAACACGTTGGTCACTTTTGCAATGTAAATACTGTAAATCTACTGTTACGGATATGTGCAATAACATGCTGATCACTCTGTGCAATAATTATATGACGCTGTGCAGTAATTATATAATTATCTGACGGACACTTTGTGCAATAATCTGGCAAAACTCTAATCTGGCAAAACTGTCATCCAAACAATATACATATTGTATTTTTATAATTTATATTGTATTATCTTTTATATATGTTTTTATATTATATTGCACTGTCTCTTTTTTATTGTATTATCTTTATTTAATTTTTAATTCATATATATTATTAATAAATAATTTGTATTTAAGGTTAAAGGAATACATACACATGCTTGTAAAAGGGACATACAGACAGCAGCAACAACATATATAAAACAAAAAAAAGAAACATAAGAAAAAGAAAATAATAATAAAAAACTACCTGTTGTAATAGTGCAGTATCAATAGATAAGTTCATATTCATATACAAACATATTCATATTTATATACATACAACCAACCTCATATATAGATATATACACATACAGTATATACATATGTCTATATCCACACGCTCATACATAATTATCTGACAGACACTTTGTGCAATAATCTGGCAAAACTGTCATCTAAACAATATACATATTGTATTTTTATATATTATATTGTATTATCTTCTCATTAGCACCTATCCCAATCTAATTTCGTTGTACTACACAATGACAATAAAGGGCTTGAATCTTGAAGAGTGAACTTTTGTAGAGTTGTGGTTGGGGGGAATAAGCAGCAGAGTGAGAGCTCCTCTCTTTCCCTGTGCTCAGCTCAGTGGTGCTGATGAGAGGAGAGAGGATGTGAGTGGCTCCGCCTCCAGTGACAGTGATGCAAGGCACGCTTGTGAGCCGCCTGCAGCCTATCCAGACACACTGCCGACCGGACCAGTGTTGGAATATACTCCCCATTTACAACTCTCCATCTGCTCTCCATCTACTCAAACTGCACCCGAGTTGCGTTTGAGGACACTAGAAACAAGAAAACTCTCTCAAAACGGCTTCTTTCTTTACATTTTCTTAAAGAATTTAGGCTTTAGTCTTTTTCCTAAAAACTCGGTAGTTCTTCCAAAATGCATCGCCTGCTGATGTCGCTTTGCATGTGGGTTTAGCCAGTCTGCGCCCAGGTGGTTTACAGGAAAAGGTTGCACGGGGAATATATATTTTTTACTCTTTAATTTAGACAAAGAAATCTTTATCTTTTGGTGTACTATATTCCCATCTTCCCCACACACAATGGCTGATGCTAACGCAGAATGCAATATCAAGGTGTTGTGTCGATTTCGTCCTCTGAACAAGTCCGAAATTATCCGAGGAGATAAGTTCATCCCATTATTTCAAGGAGAAGACACTGTCATCCTCGGGGTAAGTTATCTCTAACCACCTCCTTCCTTTTTGTCAGCCCATGCATGCATGCAGGCGGTGCACACTAACGCTATAGGGGTTCACACTTCTCTCATCATCAGATGCTGGCCAGACAAGACTGGAGGCTTAAAGGAGGCTCCTGACAGGGATCAAACTATAAGTCTATAGCCCCTCTGTCAATGTTCTGATCAGAATCCTTCAGATGTGTGTTGCTGCCATTAAAGGAGCAACAAGGTGGGCTAAAGCCTGGCATAAAAAACAGGCTGGATCAGATTGATGAATAGCCTCTCATGTCATGTCCTCAGATGATTTGCCAAAATCACCCCTTTCTTGTTGAAATTAAGCCCAAGATCAATACATTTCCTTTGCCAGCATCGTGAGGAACTTCATCATTTTCTGAAAATGCATCTCGACCCCACCTCTGTGGTCCTATACACTGCCTCATTATTTGCTTCTTCTGTTGGTATTGATCTGCTGGATTTTGGTGTGTTTCCTGTCTCAGAGCAGAAGAGCACGGTTGGTGTATCTTGCAGTCAGTCTTTAATGCAACTGAAGTATCAGGTGTTGTAAATCTAATGAGAGTCATAATTAGTCTCTATGGGTTGTTTCTGTCCAGTGAATAGATTTGAATAGCAGCTGGGTGATTACTGTCACTGCTTTGGAGCAGCAAATGAAAATGAACCCATAAGTATAACACATTCATCAGTCTGATGGATACGCACCTGCGGCTGAGGTTAACAGTGGGAGATTAGGAGTGCTCTAAATGCAAATGTTCTCGTTGTTTAGATGTAAAGCACATTAGGGCCAAGGCTAACACACACACACACACACACACACACACGTCCATAATGCACACACATAGAAACAGAGAGAGAGAGGTCCATACACATCTGACCTGACTTCCAGTGATGATGAAGACAACAGAAAACCCCTTATCGGCTTACTCTGTCGTGTCACACACCCACACACACACACACACACACACACATACACACATACACACACGCACATACGCACACAGACACACACAAGCACACACACACACACACACACACACACACGCACACATAGGCACACATACGTATTGAAATGCAAGATTGTTGAGGTAGATATCCCCGTGAGACTGTGTTGTATGTCGTGGTTGTAGCAGCAGGATGTCTTCCTCACGCAGATTGAATGATTAAATGCTCATTATCACATTATTCTGACGCTATATTTGGGAATGGCAGGTTGTCATTACCATTAACGGCTTGAAATCATTCATTCCTGCATCAATCTTGTGTTGTATGTTGTATATTGTATGTATTTAAACTAGGGTTACACAATTAATCAACATTTTATTGAAATCGCAATTAGGGGTGTAAGAAAATATCGAAAATAGTATCCTATATTATCCTAGGGACAGTTTTCCTAAAATTCGTTTTGAAAAAAATCGCAATATATCGTCTTGCTTACAGTATCGCAATATATCGCAATATATTTAATCGTAACCCCTGTAACATGATATGTGTTGTATCGGCAGATTCTTGTCAATACACAGCCCTAATTGCAATATGGCCTACTGCA
The DNA here is from genome assembly GCA_916701665.1 of Sebastiscus tertius. Taxonomy (NCBI): domain Eukaryota; kingdom Metazoa; phylum Chordata; class Actinopteri; order Perciformes; family Sebastidae; genus Sebastiscus; species Sebastiscus tertius. Next base: position 122,756 of record CAKAOH010014157.1, on the reverse strand, counting down.
ATTTTCAAATCGCAGGATGAAGAGGAAATTACAATATTTGTTAAAGGTGAAATGTATGTGAAAATACCATTTTAGATGAAATATTGTCATGTTGCAGAAATGTCCTGGCTTACACATCATATTCTACATTTTTGTTTGGTACAGATCCCGGAAAAAATCACACCACAATCATTTTAATGTTTTTCAATAAAAATGATCATACCCTCTAATATCGCAAATCATATCGCAATTGCAATATCAGTCAAAAAAATCGCAATTCCATATTATTTTCAAAATCAAGCAGCCCTAATTTAAACGTATTCTGGGTGTGTTTGAAGGCAGCAGAAGAATAAAAAATGCATCCAGTTGTTTTTTCTTGTAGATTACGAGGTCATTTAAAACTATCTCAGTTTTAAATTCTTGAAGAGTATCTTGAATCGCATCTTTGAATGATTTATTGGATGTCAGTGCTTCTTCTCCATTCAGAAGGCAGTGTTATTAGTCAGAGGAAATGCATACTTCATAGTCTGCAGATGATGACAGCTGGAGACAGTGTGTGCAGAAATTGAAATCATGTTACCCAATTAAGGGAACTGTGATCCTTCATTATGAGAAGAAAACATACACACTGCCTTCACTGCTGTTGTTCCCTACCAACACTTCTGTGTGGCAGCAGGAGCCTTCAAAAGCGATAATGTCTGGAAACAGAAGTGTGCAGTTCTCTACTTATACAGTATTTCCAGTCACCTCATGTACTAACCGCCCATCAATTTCCTTCTGCTCAAATGATCACAAAAGCATGCACACAGTTTTCATCTTTCTGAATGTGATTGCTTTGGAGGCGTGCAGAATGCAAAGTTTTTTCAGGTGTGTAAACGTATTCATAGTGTGTATTTTCTTTCTGCATCTCTCTTGTAGCTCTAGGATACTCTTAGAGGAAGTTGTAAAAAAAAAAAAAGAAAAAAAAAAAAAAGATATGTCTCCTGAGAGTTGAAATGCTGCGGCCGTCAGATTGGATCAGGACTTAAAATATCAGGCCGGCAGGCAAGCAGGAGTGCTGCAGGGACCCTGAAATGACAACTAAGCGCTCACATTGTGACGGTTGATAAAAACAATTCACATCAGGGCAGCGCTGATGGCCCAACATTCGTCTGCTGGAGGACGGATCCTTCCGGAAGTTGTTAACTGACAGAGGTGATGATTTGAGCTGTTGAGTGATGGTTGGGCTGCACCTGGGTGGCAGGCAGGAGGAGACTTGGAGAGATTAAAGAGTGAGGAAGAGGGCACGTTGGCGTGCTCTGAATTGATGAATGAATGTCTCCGGGGCCTCAAAATGCTGGGGAACATCAGGTGAAGTCTGACTGGTAAGATGTGCAGCGCTTTCATACCGGAGTCAAAAACCAAAGACCCCTGAAACAAGTTTGACAACTTGAACTCAGAAGGAATCCTGTATTCTAACAGGGATTACTGAAAGAAAGGCTTCGTAACTTTAATACTGGCACATTGAATTCCTTTCATTTGCCATTCATTCAGTTGGTGACAAAGACATTTTCATTAGCTTATTTGTGACAGGCTACAATTAGGAGTGTAAGAAAATATAAAAAAATATCGACTATCGTGATATTATGTTTTGTGATACTGTATCAATTCTCAAAAACGCAGTATTGATTTTTAATTAATAACAGTTTACGTGCACAGATTGACTAAGTCAATATTTCATTTCATTTGCAGAGGTAATGAGATGCACCCTCTCAGTGTATGCTCCCTCTCAAAGTAGTGCTGTGATGTTTGATGTTACAGAGACTGTGATGGAGGCAAATGCAGATTCCTCTGTTCATAGTGCATGAAAAAGTAAACTTTTTTAAACTCAGATTTGTATGCATATGGTGGTGTGTCTTTATACTATGACAATTTTCCTAAAATTAGGTTAAATATATCGCCTTGCTTACAGTATCGCAATATATCGCAATATATTGAATGGTAACCCCTGTATCGTGATATGTATTGTATCACCAGATTCTTGGCAATTCGCAGCCCTACTACAATGCAGTGTAACAGAAGTAGAGAAGAATCACAAAGATAGCAAACAGTCCAAGAAATATAAGTCACACAGCAATAATGAATTGATGAATGGATAGCTACTGCCCATACCAGATGGAGTAGGGTTGTAGCAGCAAAGTCTGAGTGTATAAAAATTGTGAATTCAACTTTCCATTTGTAAGAGAAAGAATGTGTTATTTCTCCTTGCAAAAATTACATAATCTTGGTTAAAAGCAAGAATCGATTTCTGCTGCTGAGTCCAATATGTTTTGGTCTCCACCAACTCCCAGGGGAAATATCTGGCTCTTTAGCTGCTAAATGCTCCACTGTGTTCGCCAGTTACTCACTACCTTTGTCTGTCTGCTGTTTTCTGCTTGGCTGGTAGCCTATAGTACAGTGAGTTTATCACTGAAAGCGACTGCCTTTTGTGTTTCTATAGAATCAAGGTTGATGAGAGCGGTAAGACTAAATCACAACAGTAAAGTTGCGGATCGGAAATATCCAGCTGAAAGATGATAAAACGCTCCATAGAGCTGAGGGGAAAACTGGAGAGTGTGATAGTTATAAATAGCAACCCCTGTCATATTACACAGTCTTTTGATGCATTGCTAATATTTAAATCTGATTAGTGTAGCTTTAAACTCAAGTAAGCTACTCAGGCACGAACCTGAGCACTAAGACTGCAACTCAGTTCGTCTGAACTCGACTCAGACTTGCATTTCAACCATGAGCACTTGACTTGTACTTCAGGTTTTGTGATATCACTGCCATGATGTAGGTTACTATGCTGCCTTCACTTGACATCAGTAGTGTGGAATCAGTGGCGTTTCTCCAAAGTGCAGAGCAGTGGTGCAACTACCTGACCCTGCCAGATGGTCTGTTACACAGAACCATCTGCAGAAGCCGTCTTTGGGAACTGTTTGGAAATGGGCAGGCACTTTCAAAAAAATGCTTGGCAGATGATTGGATGAACCATCTGTCAATCAAACTCTTGCAGAAACCACTCGGGAGAAGAGCAAAAACATCTTTTCCATTGAGAAAAGTCTTCTGTACTGTTCTTTGCTCTTCTGTCAATGAAGAAATACTCTCCAGTTCTGTTATAACTGATGCTATTGCAGCATCTTCGCTAACTTCTTCAGGAGCCGTTTAGAACGAACAGTCGCCTCTCTGAGTCGCCGCGTCACAAACACCTAAGCCACGCCCGTAGCTGCCAGAAACTCCTCACAGGACACTGATTCATGCTCTGGCTTTCCCAGTGGGTTACCTCCAGGTCTGAAAAGTGAAGCCAATGCTGAAGTGTGACTCCTCTGGTTGCAAAAAGAAGTCTGATTGTATAGAAGTCTATGAGAAAATGAGTCTACCTTTCACTTGATTTATTACCTCAGTAAACATTGTAAACATGAGTTTATGGTCTCAATCGTTAGTTTCAAGTCTTCTTCAATACAGCATGATGTTCATTTAGTAAATTATGGTCCCGTTTGGAGTAAATAGACCATGAAGCAGGGTATGCTTTAAGGCGTGGCTACCTTGTGATTGACAGGTCGCTACCACGGCCGGTCTGGGGTCTGGGAACTTTAACCCTTTCACAGTGTGTTTTCAGTTCATGAAAGTTAATCATGACCTTCTTGGTCACCTAAAAATGTCTTATTCAGCATTCGACTGTACTTAGTTCCACCATCTCATGTCACTTCTGGTTGGAAAAAAATAAGATGGCAACGGCCAAAAACAGCAGTCCACAAACCAATGGGTGACATCATGGTGACTATGTTCACTTACAGTCTATGGGCTTGCCAGACACGAACGCATTACTTAAAGCCTGTCAAGATGGATTTTCAGGTGATATGTGATCTGGCAATTATCGCGTGATCTTGTGACATCGTGAGAATCCAGCTACTGTGCAAGGTAACAACAGTAGTGCAATAAATACAATACATACAAACACAAGAGTACAGAGCAGATTCACCCATTCAGGCCTGAAACCAGTAATACACTGAATGTTGGATCATAAAAGAAACACATTATAGAAGACATGTAGAGCAGCTAAATCTTTGCTGCACATCAGTTAGACAGTCAGGTTCCTTTGCACCTTGAGACACCTTCAGATGCTGCAACACCATTTTTCCCACGAGTCATTTTAGCGACAATACCAATATGTCACATCCCCTCCCTGTGCGACACAACAATTAATGTGGTTATTATTAGTTTCTCTTGTCTTTTTTCCATCTCACATGCCACCTGTGGAGCCCCGCGGCGCTCAGTGACTGCGCTGCAGTAATAACCTTACTCTGCCCGTGCTACCCCAAGGCTCGGCCTTTGTGTTTGCTCCACAGTGGAGCGACACAGCTGTCTCTAGTATTTCACTGTCTGGAATAATGCGGCGTCACAGGGGCCAGATTGTCCCTCCTAATCTTCTGGCAGGCGAAAAAGACAGCCACGATGAATCATGCTTTGGATTCGCTTCTATGAATAATAAATAATCATGGCCGCCTCCGTGGAAGCAAGATATGGGATTTTTTTATCTCCTGCTCCGAGGCGGTGACATATAGATATCACATGCTATAGCTCCATATGAGCTGTACACAGGCGAGGCTTATTAAAGATCCATTTTGATGCATATATGCATCATCATACCACTGGCAGTATATGATGATAAGATGTGTTTGGAGTCTATATTTCAGACCTGTGTTATTTACTCCATGATTGTTTGTTGCCATATCTCCTTGAGCTGCGAGAGCTTTCAGAGCCTCACCAGCACTGAAGAGGCATCATTTCCTTTCCCTTTGTCCAAAATGAAATCATTTTATGGTTCATTTGGCTGCTGTTGTTGTAAACCCTTGTGAATATTTTTAGCTGCATGCTTGGGCTGAGTTCAACTTAAGGCGGTAATGTAGTATGACATAACTTGTTAACACAGATTATTAGATCCATCTCCTTTTCTAACTGTTTCTAAACGAACAAGAGGAAGTGCTTAGCAGTGGATTTTACTCTGCGGTGCTTCTTCATCTATAGGTCATGATGTCTTTGGGAGTCCCTTTAATCATCCTTGCCAATATTAGAGGTACACCTTTAATGAACCTGCATCCTGGAGCAAAGCCAGACTACTTTAGTTTTGGACCAAAATACCAAAACAACAAAACAAGCCTCCTACCGCTTCATGTTTGTTTCCAAAACGGTCAGACCTGACCTCGGGGCGTGAGCCTGTACGTGAGTTATAGCCAGTAGGCGATTTGTTCACTTCAAACAGGGGGTTGGATCCAGTTCGCTTTGTTTACCAGTGACTATAGCGAAACGCCCCGTGAATGACTCTTTTTGTCAGAGAAAAGGTCACAATTACGAATCCGTCTGCTACCTCAGCACCACGGACAGCAATTTATCACACAGCACAGTCAGGCTGCTGATATTTCAGAGCCGTGGTCAGGGCCGTAGATTCTAGGGCTTCATGATTTTGAAGAAATATCGAATTGCTATTATTTTCACTGATATCGCAATTGTCATATGATTTGCGATATTAGAGGGTATGATTATTTTTACATCATTACAATGATCATGGTGTGAATTTTGCAGGGATCTGTTGTATAGGGCTGTCCCATATACCATTTTTTGGGGTTTGAAGTTTCGGTGAGAAATATTTGAAGGTATTTGAAGCTTCATGGAGCAGCAAGGCGCCGCAGGCTGACATGTTCTTCTGTCTGTCTGTCTTCATCTCCCCATTTCAATGCCTGGGACAGCACCGCTGCCGCACTACTGTACACACACGCACCTCTACACACAACAAACAGTGATATCCGTCTAATAATAACTAATCATAATTAATGTTGAATATGAATAGTGTGGGATTATTCTTTATTTCATGGGATATTTGGGGATTTATACATTATTATTACATATGAAGCATTCGACTACTGATTTGGAGGTTGATTACCATGGCAATGGTCGAAGCATTCGGGTCAGCCCTAATCTGTCTATAGATGTGTAGGCCAGGACATCTCTGCAGCACCACAATATTTAATTTAAAATTATATTTTGACACACATTTTACCTTTAACAAATATTGCAATATCCTCCTCCTCCTGCAATTTTAAAATTGCTGTAGGCTACACAGCGATTTTGATAAAATTTTAAATAATTGTGCATCCCTAATAGCTTCTAATTTGCACAAACCTCAGTCAGATAAAGAACCAACGAGTCAGGCAGACTAGACTAACATATTCAACTACACAACCCCTCTGTCCCTGAGGGATGGAGAGGGGGATGGCAGGTTAACAAGGGGCATGTATTTTGGTCCTTTTACTAACAAGGGGGATGGCATCCAACCTCATATTGCCTACTGGTTATTGCTATAGTTTGAAACACTCCTTTTTTTATATAGCATCAAATCATAACAGCAGTTATGGTCTAGAAGCAGGTATAGACCACACTCTATAATTTAGAGACCCAACAAGAGATCCCCCTTGAGCAACAATGGCAAGAAAGTACTCCCCTATCAAGCCCCTGACCTCTACACTGACCTCCCTGTCTTTGTCATATGGACCTGTTTGATTTTTTTCTTTGTTGTTGACCATGATAGATATCAAGGAGGGTGAACTTTACGGTGAAACGAGTCCCTCCACGCGTGTTAGCGAGTCCAATTGAAATGTGCACATTAAAGAGCTATTGATTCTCTATTTTCTGCACACCATTTATAATTCTATGGATTACCTCTCCCTGGCTGCTGTTCCCCTGTGTGCTTACAAGTCTACTATAGAAACTCCCGGGTGTTAAAGGTTGCTGTATTAACTGCTGCAGGATACGCCTTGTTTACATTTTTAGGAAGAATAGAGGATTAGAACTGCCTTGTCACAGAGATATTCTGCACCCAAGCTCACCATTCTCATCCCGGCTTTGCTCCTTCCCACAAAAAAGGCATTTATTTTCTCCTGAAAGCTTTTCCTGAGATTTATGAAAAGGAATTAGGATCATATGGCGCACTACTGTGGCAGAAAATAGGCATGTAATATCGTTAAAAATTAACCGATTATTCATGAGCGGCCACTGTGAAGATGTGTGTCTGATTTCTGATGGAGCTGCGTCTCTTTTCCCGTCGTGCTGACTCTCTTTTCTTCTCCTATCCCTTTCTTGATTAGGCGCCGAGAGGGGAAAACAGCTGCTGTTGAAACAAACTGTTGACAGTGCATGTCGGGTGCGGAGTAAAGTCATCCACCTGCCTCGTACCTTTTGTTATTTATAGTTCCGTTGGAGCTGTTTGCTCCTCAAGGATATTTTTTCCCGACAGCTTTTAACTGTCTTCAAAGCAAACAGAGTCACAAATGGAGGTCCAAAGGGCTCCCCTCACCCTCATACCCCACCCTGCACGCTTTACAGCTCTGATTCTATCACTGCAGTGCAAACCACCATATCCAATTAGGGAGTGTAATGGGATTGTTGTGTAGGGTCAGATCCGCACTCATTTCTCCCGTTGGATGCCGCCATCAGAACAGCTACCACTTCCTACCACACCTCATCTTCTCCCCCCTTCTTTGCCTCTCTCTCTCTCATCCTCAATGCACACTTAACTGTATTTTTCTCTGTCTAGCTGTGTTTCATGGTGTAATGATGTCTTGGCTCATTTTCCTCATGACTCAGCAGCAGTTTTGGGAAGATGTGAGGGAAGAGGCTCAGCCTCGTCTGTCATCTCATTAAGTTAGGCAGAAGCTTCTAGCGGGCTTTAATGGTGTCAGGGGGGAAGCTGCTGTCAGTCAGGAGTCAGGAGGATGGTAACGGATCTTTTTGACTTTGGTGAGGTTATTTCACTCCAGTCAGACCAGAGATGTAAGACTAATTTAACTACTTTATGGCTACCTTGTACTATTTTGAACTGTAGAGGGCCTTATCTTTCTACCCAAAACCCATAATACCAACCAGGGCTGACAGCTCTCCCTCTCATCATTTCCCCATTATTAACATTATACTGACTCCAATTTAGTCCGCAGCCACACTCAGCAGCATATTAGCAGCCAGCTCCTTCAGCTCATCTTTATTTTTACTCAGCGTGCGCACATGCCAGGGTTAGATAAGCTCGTGCCAGTTCGTCAACACTCTCCCTGCCCATTTCCCTCCCTTTATGACAGAAGTGGGCTGTGACTACCAGGCTTTTAGCTCTGGGGAGCGTTAATGGAGCATCCTGTCCTCATTAGCCACGGCCCTGCCTAGGACGCCCGCATGGTCGTCCATGTCTGCCCTCGGCGTCTGCCATCGTAACCGACTGCACATGCTCGCACACGTGTGAGCGCACGCCAAAACCCCCAAGCAGTTGGTGCTATGTTAGCATGGTAGTAGGACAGGAAGGAAATCCCAAGGAGACGAGAGGAGCATCCCTGCCCTCTGCAGGCCCAGGACTTCTGTTTCCTTCAATTAATCACAGTTCAGCTCATCGATCTGACACTGGAGAACATTGACATCACTTCCTTTCTCGGGGGAGCCATGCTTTCCTTTACTGATTTTGATCTAGGTTAATCTAATTTAGGATTTTATTCAAACATTGCATAACAGAGACTTGGAAAAATCTTGGCAAACATAAATTCCAGGCTCATTTGAATATTTCGCTCTGGATTGGTCCCAGAACCAGACTTTTAAAAACACCTCTCCAGGCTACAGTAGCAGCTGTTTCTTTGTGGCTCCAGGACGGTACATCGATAATCACAGCATACTGATTTTTTCGCCCTTTTACTCCTCCTCTTCTATCTCTTAGAGTTTCTAATTAATGCTATTTTATGCAATTTTTTTCCATTTTTTTCTGGAGGCCTTTTATTATCCAAATTACCACGCTGCACAGCTCTGTCATTAGCTGTGTCTGAATTACAAAGAGAATCCCGTTAACCGTGTTGTTGATTTTTACAGCACATTGCTCACTACTACTTCTTGGATTGCTTCAGTTTCCAGTCAGCTATTCCCCCAGCTTCACTTGCTTTAATAATTGCCGCCAGCGTACACAAGTAGAACTGTGTGCTTATTGTTGCCACATTTCCACCACTTCTTCCATCCTACCCTAATTTATAATTCATTCTCTGCCACATGTGGTCATTAACAAGGCTCATACTAATGGTGCTGCGCAGCTCGATGGCATAGTTGCTGGATTACTTCATGTTTCTTCCTCTGGCACTGGTGCTTTTGAGGATCAGTCACAGTGTCGAGGCTTTGGATTCAGATTTAATTGGAGCTGCGGACCAGGACCACACAAAACTCTCTGTTTCAATTTGGCACAGACCTAGAGATGTCTGCGTTATAAGTTGCCTTCATTATCATTTCATTGGAGCATCACTTCTCTCATAAATTCAGTCAATACGGTTGGCTCACGAGTCGGTGTACTAATTGAATTACTGGTATGGAGGAATCGATGGCGCCTTTAAGAGCTCTCTTTCTTAACATGGCTCCACTTACAAGAAGAGAGGGGCATTAGTTCAAGGTTCTGTGGAAAATATTATTATTCCCTCTCACAATTGGTACAGTAGGCCCCCTCTTTAACAAGAAAACATTCAGATAAAATTACACTTGTGATAAATTGATGCACCGTCTGTTCCCACAGCGTTATTAAGTGTTGATTGGATTATTTTACACATTCAGAGCGATATTAGCACTCAGGCAGTGCTATTTTAAGGTTTGCTTGCCGTCTCAAAAACAAGATTTCCTCTGTATTAAATGCTAAATGTGTTTGGCTTTTTGCCTTGTCTTGCCGAAGCAACGCTGACAGAGACAAAGCTGCTGTCAGGAGTAATCTTGTGTCTTGTGTGTGTGAATTCATTTTGACAGGATTTACTTATATGCAGGTTGAGCTGAATGCAGGTGGCTGCTGGCTGAAAAAAGAAGTAATGACTTAGAGTCCACAAGACCTCAGATATTTTCCTTTGACATCAAATATTCCCTTTGAGAGCAGAGCCAATAGCTGGGCTCTCAGACCGTCTCAGGCTGTGATCGAAGCTCTTTGCTCCAGGCTGAGGTCACTGGTCCCTATTCATGTTAAAAAACTTGTTTCTTTCTCAGGGTTCATTTCTATTTTCTTAGGAGGATTTCTATAAAACTATAACGTAAATAACTGTAAAGCGTGTGAAGGCTGGAGGCCCAATCAAACGTGACATTGCGGGCGAGCGCAGTAAAAGTCAAAATGTCACTTTGATGATGAGGCGCCTTCGTCAACTCTGACAAGTGTTTTCCTCTCTCCCTGCCCTTTCCTTCCCTTCACTCTCTCTCTCTCTCTCTTTCAATCTATTTTATTCTCTCAGTCTCTACTGTATCTGCATTGCCACTTTATTTGAACTGGGTTTCATTTTCAGTGTGTTTTGCTGTTAGAAGTTGTTCTGGGCTTTCCTATGTGTGATTTTGCTCTTGCAATAGTAGAGCTCTATTATTATCAATTTTGGAAACCCAGTGTGGTGTAACACCAGTATATAATGTATATAGATGTAGAATTTAATTTAATAGATTAGCCCCATTGTCACCCATACCTGATCCGGCATCGGTATCGGTGCATACCTATTCAACAATATTAGTTGACAATAGGAGTTCTCAAATGTTACATGTTTTTTAAACATAAGCTGGTGTGCAAGAACTTTGTCCAAGTAAAACTGTCGAGAATTGTCAAAATTTAGTTGCCAAAGTAATCTCACCTCAAAGTCCATTTAGTAGATATGCTTTCAGACTTATCACATCATGATCTTCATCAGCAGATGTCTCAGTTATCATGGAATTGTAAATGTTCAAATTGACATTTATCTGTGTCACATTCTGCCTCTCTGTCCCCAAGGCCTATTGACAGAGGATGGGACACGGGTCTTGAGCTATGGGGTATAACACATGCAGACTGCACATATATGCCCCAATAATATGACGCGATGATGACATGTGACATCTAATTTTCACCCTCCTTTTTTGTCCCTCCCTCAGGCCACATTCCCACTTCCTCAAACCCTTTCATTGCCATTCTCTACCTGTCCACCAGATACCCTCTGACTCCTGTTGCTTCTTAACAAAGGCTTACTTGAAACCTGCCTGTTTTGAACCTGTGGTCTGATCTTTTGGACTGTGGACTACCTCATGATTCTGTGAGCTTTCTTACCTTCATTTGGTCAATGGTCAAATTCCTGAACTGCATCAGTCTGCCTAGCTGTCTGCATTTAGATCCTATCCCTGTTTCCCCGCTCTCACCAGCCATGACACTTTGAAATTTAGGAAAATACGCTTATTCGCCCCTGGCGAGAGTGAGATGAGAAGATTGATGCCACTCTCATGTCTGTCCTGAGGTAACAAAATCTATTTACCAGCACCTCTAAAGCTCTAATTGGCAAGTCTCAGCTCATCGATTAGCTGTCTGGCCACAACTTCACTGTTTTGGTTCACTCTCACTTCTTTCATAGTGTTGGTTTCAACTGCAGCGGATAGCTGTTTTCAGCAAGGTGTACACTACCTGTTTACCACCAAACGGCAGACAGACACGACAGCGACTAAAACACATTAGCGAGTAGCTGCTGAACATAGTGGGGTGGCTGTGGCTCCGCATGTTGAAGTGTTCTTGGGCAAGATACTGAACCCCTGTGCCGTCAGTGTGTAAATGAGCATTTAGATTAGATCCTGATGAACAGGTTGGCACCTTGTATGGCAGCCTCTGTCATCAGTGTATGAATGTGTGTGTGAATGGGTAAATGTTGGCAAGTAGTGTAAATTGCTTTTATTGGTCGGAAAACTAGAAAGGTGCTATACAAATGCAAATCCATTTACCAAGTCCAAGTCTATTTGGCAGCTAAAGAGACAGTTATTTCCCTCAGGAGTTGGTGGAGACCAAAAACGGAGCTAAAAAAGAGTGAATATTGGACTAAAATTCATCAGGTGGACAGAAACACAACTTGAAATGAATGATAATGTTGCTACATAACTGCTGGATGTGTAAATTAGCAACTGTTTGCTAACAAGTTCGCCAAATCAACTTAAAGGTCATATGTCAGTGTTATGTTAACAATTTGTTTCCATTGCCCCCAAGGTGGCCAAAAAAACAGTTATTGCAGATTTAAGGGACAGCCACTTAATGGACCCTGAGCTGAGATTGTTTTATCAAATGCTGTTTCAAAGGTCGAGAATCATATTTGAAACTCAAGTGTCAAAATTTGTATTTAACTCAGGAACTACCTGATCAAAGATTAGAACAAGATAATGAACATGCCAGCTTTCAGTACTTGACAGTTTCTGATACTCTGTGCTGCAGACATACTGTGTACCAAAGAAGCATTGAGGCTTAATATTCAGCCCTAACAGACAGGTGGGTCGAGCTGCGGTGGCACTTCTGGAGTGGATGTGTCATTTTCCAGACGCACTCAGAATGGAATAAAAGGCTATTCACCAGCATGTTTATTGCCGTCCTCTCTCTGTCTGTGTCTATCTTGTCTGTAATTTTCTGGCCGTCATCTCGGTTCCTCTGTCGTGGTTTGCACTCTCACGATCAGTCACTCTGTCTTTCTCTGTCTCACTCTCCTCAACTGGAAGTTGATGTGGCTCCAAAACGCTCCGTTTCTCACTCCACTTCAACGTCTGTAGGGAGTTTGATGTTGCTCCTATTTTCTGGTCTGAAACTCTGTGAACAAAGCCCAATTTTCCCTCCCCTCTGTTATCCACACCTCTGTCTCCTGTTTCCCTCACTCAAGATGATAAATTATGCAGAATATTTCACTTTGATGGGGGACTAATTGCTCTACTTCAATGTGTGGATCTTTAATAAACAACTTGACGCAGGGAACTAAGTGAAATTATTAGTAGAGTGTTAACAATGTAATGTTGGGTGGTAATCTTTGGTTCCCTAAACTGGTGATTAAGTAAAATGGCTACAAAAATTGCTGTAGTAACGAAAAGATAGCAAGACGACTCAATAAATACTGCTACCACCATCGCATCTCGGAATTCAGTTGGTACTGAGAGACGCTTTTCCCTTGAGGCACTGTGCCAGTTGACTCTGCTCAGACTTGTCAGCAGAGTGAATTAGGAAATGCAGTTATGTTTGGTAATATTGTGTGACTGGAGCTTTTTACAGTTGTAAGGGTTTTTTCTCTTGTCGAGAGAATCGCTAATGATGCCGTTATCTGGGACTCGAAGCCTGATTAGCTTGACGGAGCAGACATTGGCAGCATGAACTCCTCTCTCCTGTCAGTCCCACTGTGCTTGTATGTGCATTTATGTGTGTGAGGAGAGAGACGGGGAGTTGATGAGTTTTGGGGGTGGAGAGGGTGGAGGGTGGAGGGTGGGGGGATGATACAGAGACTGACAGAGACCGAGACACACGGTCTGATAAGGGAAAATGGGACCCCTCCTGCTTCTCCTCCTCTGCCCACAGTCGAGCTCACACACCAACACCGAACCACTGCAAAGGAGCCTGACTGTCAACCCACCGATGTGTAGGAGGAGGAGGAGGAGGAGGAACACATGCCTAATCTTCCTATCATCTCATCCAGCTCTGCCTTTTGAAATATTCAGATATTTGTCTACTGGTTAGTGGGAGGGAGGCTCTGGTATGAAACTAGATTGAGAAGAAGAATGTGACAAGAATCAAACCACCCTTTTCTAACGTTAGCAGCCATTTGAATGGCCGTTGTCAGCGTTTATCAGGCTCATAAATATGGGTAAGAGGGGGGGCTGCTACACCTACTAGCAGGTTCAGAAGGCCGTTATCATCTATTCACATGGTTGATCACCGATATGAATACAATAAGACAATGCTGACCTCTAGTGGCCGTAGTAATTATGACTTGAGCAAAGCAGGAAGTCAGGTGATATAGTATAAAGAGTGCCAAAAGTCTGCGTAAAGAGGAAGTTATGGTGGGTCAATGGATGGGTCAAACAAACGCAGCCCCTGGGAGACCACTGTTCATGTCCTGCGTGAAACATAAAGTCAATGTTGACTTATTGTACCGTACTTTTGTTAACTTACGTATTAACATACTTATTTTAATCCAAACCACAATCTTTTCCTAAGCCTAAGGAAGTATTTTTTTTTGCCTGAACTTAAAGTTATTTTGTTTCAATTCACAATGTTAAGTTTCACTTTCACAACGTGGTAGGTGCAGTTTAACCCGTCTGAAGCATTAGAGATTTCTGATAACGCCCATGGAATCGCCTGATAACATTCAAAATGGGTGATTAAACCTGTCTGAATGGGATCAGTGTGCGTGCCTGTGTTGTTAAGTATTGCTCCCTCGTTGCAACTATTGGCAGTCACCAAATATTCACCATATGCAGGGGGAGTTGTTTTGTGTGTTAGCCTTTTATTGTGGATATTGCTGCTGTACCTTCAAGGCTGTCTTCTCTTTCAGAGAAATGAAAGCATTGGTCAATTGTTCGAATTCTTAAAATGAGCTATGTTTGCATTTTCCTCACAAGTGACCTTTTGTGGCTGTGTGAATAATACCTTTTGTCTGTCAGAAGCAAAGGTGGATGTAGCATGACATAAATACTGTGTTGCAAAAAGTCATGGGATGGTGGGAATAACAACAAAATGTGTGACTTGATATCGGAGAGTGCTGTCTGCATCCAGCCTCCTACCAACTGTCATTGTTGTTCTCGTAACCACGACTGATTTGTTTTAACCACAATGATGATCTCTCCTTAACCTTAACCTTTAAATAAAGATGCGTCTACATTCACTGTTTCTCCACAAAACACATTAAATAATTTATATCCTCGATGCCTAACAAACATGCATTATTTACATCCATGTTTGCAATCTACTGTAGCAGTCTCCTTCTTCCTTGCCTCTCCTGGCGTGTTGCAATGTGTCTTTGCACATTACCGCCCACAACTGTCAATTGGTGAAATAGCATGAAACTAGCTGCAGGAGCGTGTATTCCTTCACTTGTGCACAAGGTAGAAACAAAATATGGACCCACTAATCAAAGCGATGCTCTGTAGTGCTACCAGTGGTCAAAGACTTCACAGGGTATCTTTTAAACAAGTAGTTTAGTTGCCTAAAACTGAACAGACCATAACCATTAAGTTAGCTTATGAAATGCCGTAGCTCTAAGGATGGCAATGTTGATCCACCAGTTTGATCTAGATTTACATATCTCAACAACTATTGAATGGATTAAAGTGACATTTTTTAAATTGAATGAATATAGCAGCAAGCAACTCTTTGCTATGTAAAGATATAAGCACTGTTCAGACGTAGTATTAACATGCGTCCTGAGTGATCCGAACACAAGTGGACAGCTTTAAGTACGTCTGTTCACACCTGGCATTAGAATGCGTCTCCACATGCGTCTTAAGTGACCACTTGTGATCCGATCTCACTTCCCCACTCTATATGCAAATGAACACGTAATAAACACGTGGTAAACACACGGCTGATACAGCAGATGTTGTGACGTAATATTACAGGATTGTCAGTAGTAATATCCTACACATTCGTGAATTTGAGTACATTTTATTAACATCAAAATAAAAGGTTATTGTACCGGCGGACCCCAGGGACCTCCGTGCTGCCAGCACCGCTGCCTTTGCCAGGCAACAGCGGGGTACAGAGCTTCAGAGAGCCGGGGATGAGAGCGAGCGAGTGTGCGAGCGAGTGGACAAGCGGGTGTCAGCTCCGTGCAAAGCACCGTAACAAAAACACCGACACATCAGTCAGTATGATAATAATGCACTTCCTGTGTCTAGTCTGTAGATATGTAGCCTATAGATAAGATATATTTTAATAAAATACAGTTGTACCGACAGAATACAGTAGACCACAGAAGCCGTTTCCATGCTGTGAGGCAGACAAGCGCTCACATCTGCCTGTCTATTCAAATGAGGAGCGCAGCGAGATCCCGCGGATCCCAGCGGGACATCAGTTGAGTAGGCGGTCCTTAATGTGGCCCAGGACACATTCGCGTACACACTGCTAAAAGTATGTGGCCATATGTGGCCCAGATCACCTTTGAATGTGGTCTGGGCGATCGGATCTCAATGCGTCCTCAATGTGTCTTGAGTGCATTCACACCTGTACTTAGAGCTGTCCACTTGTGATCCGATCACTCAGGACGCATGTTAATACCAGGTCTGAGATGAGCCTGAGTGGACTAATGGCGTCTGACTGCACTAAACAAACAGTTTTGTTGTTTAGCTCGTAAAGATTTATTAGCACATTCATGGTATGTTATGTTTGCATATAGCCATAAGTACAAGATTTAGATGTGTCTGTACTCTGTGTGTCTGTGTCTGTTAGAGGTGTATCCATGCCAAGCCCTCTGGTTAGAGAGGAGCCTCTTTGGTACCGAGGGTATTAAACCCTGTGGACCAGAAGACCTCCATCTAAATTGAAGAGCTGCTGCTGAAACCCTTCATCCCTCTCCTCTTTTTTCCTTCAGTGCCTCTTGTTAACTCATTTTCTTGCCTTCAGTCGATTGCCTCTCTTGTTCTTGTATGTTCTCCACTTCCCCCCTCTGTCAGTCTTGATCTTGATTGTATATATCGCTCTCTTTGTCTCTCTTTTTTATTGCTGTTTCCGATTATAGTATGTCTTCATTTTTCTACACTTACTTATCTTCAATGATTATTCTCTCCATGTATTGGTTGCTCAGTCCTGTATTTCGGCGATTCTATGCCCACTACTAATGATTCTCACGGTTTCTGTTGATTATTGCAGTTTTTAATTTACTCTCTCTCTCTCTCTCTCTGTCTCTCTCTCTCTCTCTCTCTCTCTCTGTGTCTCTTGCTCTTGCTCTTTCTCTTGCTCTCTGCCTGCAGCCCACCGCCTCTTTGTCTCTTGGCAGACAGCAGCAGATTGCAGGCTGGACAGGGCATGTGGGTGTTTGACATTGCACACAAAGCCGAGGGCCGTGTACAATGTCTGCATGTACAAGCATAATTTGATATATTATTTGTATGTGTACACACACACACACACACACACACACACACACTTGGCTTCCCATTCCAGCTTTAGACATCAGCGTGCAAGCTCATAATTGAAAAGACATCCGTTAAATTTTAGACACAAACAAACATATAGTGTTTCTATACCTGGCTGAAACGACAGGCCGATGGATGGACATGCAGATAGAGAGCTTAATACATTTATGCTATTATCATATTTATGCAGCACAGGAGCAGATTAGTGTTTTAACGGTGGAGCGAGCGGAACAAATGATTGGCAGGGGGCTGTTTTTCATCCAGCTTACATAACTGTCTCATTTTATTCACCCCAATGAAGACCACATCATGATTTCCCCCTCCTTCTCTGTTACTTGGTGTGGTTTGCATGCGCACACTGTGTAGCATTACAAATGGCTCATTTGGATCAGATTCAGCCCTAATCAGTTCTGATGGGAAGCTTGTTTATACTTGCAGCTGTTTGAAAACAACAGCTGAACAGTTCAACTTATTAAGAAATGGAAGAGAAATAATGCAATTGGAGATTGGATTCTGCCAAACTGTCTCCACCCTCTGTCACAAACAAATTATTTTATGCAAAGCTAGCACTGTAGTGTGGGAGGTCATTGTGGAAATGTTCCCACTCAACGTCTTACACTGCAGTAATGCTGCCTGATTTTCAGCTACAGCTCTTGGGAGTGGCACAAATCGCATTTTCTTTTTTCTTTTTTCTTTTCCTCAGTGGATTTTCTTTATAAAATGGGTTGAAGAGAAGCACTGACTGGCAAGAGAAAAACATCTAGATTCTCCTCTCGCCTCATCAACTCTCAATTTATTGGTATCAAAATATTTACTTTAGGAAAAGGTTGAACAGTTTAAATACTTTTTTTTCTTGATGGAAGTTATGTTACCGTTTCACTGTATGAACTGATTGAGCAGTACCAGGCAGCACATCAAACCATGGCAACACAAGAGCTTGTGACCTTTTCAATTAGACGAAAATGCACATACATTGAAACATTGACAAGTTGAACTAATAAACTATTAAGTGGTTTGATAAGTCCAATAAAAACATGTGAAGCCCTACTGTACATGCCAAATCACAGCTGGTCAAAACATAGTTAAAACCAGAATCTAACTATTGGTTTTATGATATGAAATTCTTATGCCAGAGAAATGTGTCATTTTTTAAATAACAACTTAAAGTAGCAGTGCGTAGAATACGAGCAAATATGAATAAAAAAAGTTATTTTTATAAAACTGTCACTATATTGTGACAGTAGTGCAGGAGACAGGTAATCTGAAAAAAATCATGTGTGTCTGTGTCCTCCGGTGCTCCTAATGGCATCTGCAAGATTTCACAGATCGGAGGAAAACAACCAATCAGAGCCGAGCTGGAGTCTGCCGTCTCTGAGCAGCTGTCAGTCACTCGTGATCTCCAATCAAACAGTCAAACTAGGCAGCGCTGATTAAATATGAATCAATATTCTGTTACTGCAATGCCTATTTCTCTCCTCATATGTTTTCAGAAACGTCTTGCAGTGCACTGTTAAGCTGTAAAATGAGAAAATTTGCTCCGGCTGGTGCGCGGTGCTTCAACATGGTGTCCTCAACATGGCTGCTGGGTCACAAACTTTCTCATTGACCGTTTTATCAGAGTTCGCGAGTGATTGACAGCTGCCTCCGTTGAATGAACAGCCAATAGGAACGCTCTCTCTCTGAAATGACCTGTGATTGGAAGTCTCCCGCCACGGGCTAGATTTTATAAAGCCTGAAAGCAGAGCCATGAGGAGGTGCAGAAGTTTAGTTATCTCTCAGAACACTTGAATTACAATATGCTGAAAGGTTATTATGGAGTTTTTTGCCCAATGAAGCCAAAAATATTCTGCCTACTGCAGGTTTAAATGTATCGCACGTTCATGCACTTGCACGACTATGCACCATAGGCGTTTTTAATCGGGGGGGGACAATTATTTCAGCGTTTAATATATTACCGCATGTAAAACGCTTATTGTAGCCAGTCGATGGATCAAAAGCACTGGTTGTGTTTCACCAGATGGTAGACAAAGGTCCCCCTCTGAGCTGCCCGTTTCAGATGGCTGACACCTGCGTTTGCCCTGCTGAAGTAGGTCACAACAGTGCTATACTTCCCTCCTTTTAGCCACTGCTTATGTCTGGTTGTCTGAACATTATTATTTATTTATGGTTTATTTGGTAGGGACGGATATAAAATACTTGTATGGACTTGTATGAAACTAGGAGAGCAGAACAATGAGGTAAAAAAATGTTTTGACAGGATTCAGCAATATACACAAAGCACACTTTAAAAACATCACATTTAAAAGCTAGACATATGACAATATAATCTTTTATATCGGCATTCCCACCATGCGCGACCGACAATGTAGCTACTCTTGCAGTGTGTGCAGAATGCAGCATTTTGCTTCTTTCTTCTTCTACTTGTTAAGTAATAAAAAAATCTATTGTGATGCATCAACATCTTAGTGTTACACAGCTTGAATAAATAGCTTTGAGCAGCAAACTCTTTTTTGTTGTTACTACTCTGTGTAAAAAAATTGACTTTATAAAACAGTTTTCATTATTCATCACCGCTTCCCATAATTCATTATTGATCATATAAACAATAAAATCCTTACTGTGTCACATTTTTACTCCCTACAATGGTGGCAGTAAGGCATAAATGCAATAAAGCGTTCAAATTGAATGTGACTAGAAAACCAACATAATATGTGCCTGCGAACTGAAAAAGGAACATGATGAATTGTGAGTCAAATTACAAAAGAATCCGTCCTTTAAAGCCTGGAAAAGAACGTGTTATTCAACCCACTGATATATTTGTGTGCACTGGGATTTGGTGTCAAGCTTGTTGTTGAATGTGTCATTTAAAAGGCTGAGAAGCAGCGGGGCCATATGTAATACTTGGAGGTGCGGGGAGATTATTGGTGTATTTTATCCCAGACTGCTGGTGCAGACATAATCTCAGTGTAGAGCATCCTCCCGAGCTGTATGGCTTTTATGTAAAGGACGGAAAAATGTCATATGTATAAATGTCTTTATAGTAGAATAGTAAAAATTGTAAGTGAGCGTATTAAGACCAATCAGAATAATGTGCAGGAACGTGTGTGGCAGCTTGATGGAGCAGCTCTCACTTTCTTTCTTTTTTCCATGTATAAATTGTTTTAATCCCTAAATTGTATTTTTTTTCTCCCTGTGGGATTGTTTTATCTAAGCAATAATAGCGATAATAATGTGTCCCCCCCCCCATAGGAACATTATCCTCTCTTTCCTAGTAGAGCGGTATGAATAGAAGAAGACTCATGGAGCTTGTATGGATTTAATGACTTGCTTATGTAACGTGGCGCTCCCACTTCCTACTCACTATACAGCCCTCTCGACAATAAGGACAGAATATAAAGCCGTTGGTTCTTGGCCAATGTAAATCCTGTCCATTATACAGTACATCCACGTTACATAAGAGACCTTTATTGTCAGTCATAAGATGATGTATCTTTTGAGAAATCTGCAGCCTTTCTGCAGGCTTGAAAGACACTCAGCTCTAGCTGAGTCAAGATGGTTTCCTTGTCTGGTTGCGTCGGGTCCCCCGTACTTACTTCTTACTTGAAGTGAAATGATGCAAGTTGATGCAATGCACATTCTGACAATTAAACAAATAAATCGGGGTGTCCATCCGGTTGGTTACGTGGTTTAAGATGTGACCGTCCTGGTTCGGGAACCTTTGTTTTTCATGTCATTAACTGATCTCTCTTCATGTTTTCTTCCTGTCTTTCTCTCTTACTGTCATACATATCAACTAAAGACAAAAAATGCCACTAAGAGTGGCAACTCTTTAAAGAGTTAAATACACTTGCATGGGAATGTTTAGAAAACTTTGTATAGAAACAAGGGCTGTCAATCGCTTAAAATATTTAATCGCATGATTGGCCATGATTAATCGCGATTAATCGCACATTTTTTATCTGTTCAAAATGTGCCTTAAAGGGAGATTTGTCAAGTATTTGATAATCTTATCAACATGGGAGTGGACAAATATGCTTGCTTTATGAAAATGTATATATTTATTATTGGAAATCAATTACCAACACAAAACAATGACAAATATTGTCCAGAAACCGTCACAGGTACTGCATTTAGCATGAAAAATATGATCTGCATATGGCAAACTCAAGCCCAAGAGGCAACAACAGCTGTCTGTGTGTCAGTGTGCTGACTTGACTATGACTTGCATGTTATTATCATAATGTGTGCATGTCTGTAAAGGGGAGACTTCATTCACATATAGCCATGACTGCTTTTCCTTGCCAAAATTTAACATTAGTTTAGAGCGTTATTTAGCCTCCCTCACGACAAGCTAATATGACATGGTTGGTACCGATCAGTACCAATTCCTTAGGTTTTCTAGTTTCATATGATGCCAGTATCTTCACTCTAGCTTTAAAACTGAGCGACAACCTCAGAATATTCGTTAGAAATGTAATGCCATCAAAGTCATCATACCTACATACAGTTCATTATAAACCATCAATGCTCAAATGAATGTTAGTCTTGCAACCAATGCAACACAAAGAGAAAAATGTCAAGGTTAGATAGCCTCCTCTACAGCATTTGTGTGTGTGTCTCACAGTGGATGTCTGCAGGGTTTGTGGGTGGTGCAGGCTGTCTGTACAATTGCACACACTGCTACTGTGACTTTTATACACATATACAGTATATACATCTTGACACACACACACACACGCACACACACACACACACACACACACACACACACACAGCTTATTAGCAGTCAGGCTTGTTTTATTCAGGAGGCTAGACTGCTCTCAGTCACTAACGTGTGTCTAAATGTGTTGGACGGAGTGGTTGACTGAATATGTGGCTGAACTGGCTTCTCAGTGGAACGATGCTCGCTGGTTAATTAGTTGGCTGTCCAAATGTGTTTGTGTTGAATTAGCATATCTCTGGTTAGCTGTGTGACTTGTTGTTTAATGGTGGATAGTCAGCTGGTTGGCTGACTTGTTAACAGGCTGCTCTGCTGTCTGACAGCCGGATTAACTCAACACAATGATTCAGTAAATTTCAGATTCTCTTTGTGTGTTTTTCTCTCGTGCTGTCTCTCTTCTCTCACATGCCCCCCTCACTAGTTTCAGGTCATCTACTTTCTTCTGCCCTCTCTCTGCATTTCCACTCCTCTGCTGTACTCCTCCACTCCATTTCTCCTCCCCGCTGCATCACTTTACTCTTCAAGTCCTTGAACGCTGCCTCTAATGGCTTCACCTCAGATGTGATCTCTTTCTGTCTCGCTTGGGGTCGCACGGCCCTTTTGTCCCAGAGGCTTCACGCTGCGCCGCGCTCGTTCAAAACACCCACGGCCTCCCGATAGCACAAAATACGCACACAAATAAAAATGAGACGCAAACACACGATGCATACCACTCAAAAGAGACAGATGGGCCTCTTGATGTGATATATGCGCCGCCGTTCAGGCCTAATACACACAGATGGACACAGCGTCTGTAAAAGCATGTCCGTAAAAGAAATATTGATGTGGCACTATTTTTTTATAGCGGCAATATGGCGTTACATAATGTTTTGGTGATAAACATGATGTGTGAAGTCTCCTCTCTCTCACACACCTCTGCTATACAAACTTCCCAGGGTGGATTTAGGAGTCAGAGGGGAGGATGAGGTGTTGACAGTAATCTAAAACACTTTCTAAACTGTGTTTGTGTTGGTCTTCACAGGGGAAGTCCTACGTGTTTGACCAGGTGTTCCCCACTAACACCACCCAGATACAGGTCTACAACACCTGCGCCAAGCAGATCGTCAAAGGTGAGTCACGTACTGTAAAAGGTTTGCTCTTTCTTTTCTTCCGAGATGCACGAGTTACACTTTCTCTCTCGGCCAACACCCATTGAATCATCGTATCCTTGGCTTTCCCTTTGTCAGTTTACACTCCATTCACTGACTGAATGCATTAGCAGCTCCCTACAAGCAGCGAGAAAACCAATTTCTATGACATGATGCGGTCACACGACTTACAGGTATGAGCATAGACATGCACACATTGTCGAGATGCATGCTAATCACGGCACAGCGGGGACCGATGTATCCAGAAGTCCCTAGATCAAACGAAACCAGACGAGAGTCGCCCCTCCTTCCCTCCGTCTGCCTCATTTTCTCCCCCTCTGTTAAAGTCTCGTTTCTGTGCCACCTTCAAAGCGAGTGTGGAACTCCATTGAGCAACTCTAGATGGAGCATGAAAAAGAGATTGATTCGGTGGGAGAGATTACTTCCAGAGTGTGAGATTACCAAGTAGGCTGAGGAAATAAAAAGGCGAGATGAATCGCAGCACAGGGTTGGGAAAATTCGAGGTTAGGGATATAGCAAGGTGAAGGAATGAGATGGAAAGGGAGATTTGAAATGTGTCAGGGGGAAACGGTAACACAGCAGGGCCAGAGAAAGCTGGTTTGGAGACACACTACCATGTTTACTCTTTCTCTCAGTTTTAGTGTTTCTGGCTGTCAGCTTCTCTCTGTTTAACCGCCTCTTTTTTTTAGTTTTTCTCTCACACTCTTTCCTTTCTGTCTCTTCTCTTCTGTGTTTGGGTGGTTTCTTTGATTTTGTCTCCAGCTGTCTTTACTTCCAGACAGATTCTTTATTCTTTGTTCTATTATGTGTCACGCTCTGTTTCGGTCTCGTTATGACCAGCGCGGAGGCAGACGTGTTGCTGAGCTGAGAGCTGCGAGAGTAAAGGCAACAGAGGAGTAGAGGAGGAGGAGAGGAGGAGGAAGGGTGCCTCATCGTTTCAGCTGAGAGCCTCTGTGATTAGTCCGTGGTCAGCTAACCTGTGGCAACCGGCCTCTCAGGGTGTTTTTAACCTTTACCATCGGGCTTTATTAGACTGTGTGAGCAATATGTAACACAGCAGTGTGCTGCTTTATAACTTCAACTGGTGAGGACGTGTTGTTTTCACTGCGGCTCCTGTCAGATGTAGGTTGACCAGATCCCAACAAATCAAATGTGGGACAAAGAGTATGCCTTTGTGTAAAAAATAAACATTTCTATTCTGCCCCTTATCTTGTAACATCTCTATGCTTTGCCAGAATGCATCCATAGATCGGCACACATCTCTTTTTGAACCAAACGTTTCTTGTGAGACTCACATGAACTGTGTCGCTTCATATTTCTCCCCGTGCGAAATTGAAAAATAACTGGCAAATTCCGCAAAAAACTCTCTGAGATTCACCTTCCACCGGTTTCACTCACTTATAAGTAGCCTTTGTTGTAGTTGCATTCCTTTTTCTTTGTGGTAGTTTCCATCATATTCCGACTAAATCTGTCTAGTTTGTGAGTTTGCGGTGACTCGCTATTCCCCCCGTTGGGCATAGCGTGGCAAAGATGGTGACAGGTAAACCTACACTTGACCCACATGTGCACAGTTTGATTGGCAGCAAACAGCTTTGTGATGACAGCTTTCCCTGCTTTCTTCACAGCCATTGGATAAAAGCCAGATTTTAGAAAAGTGTCTGTCCTGCATTGGTTTGACTCTTGAAAACCAGAGCCAAGAAGAGGAAGAGGAAGAAGGCATCTCATTGATCCCCGAGGCCTTGCTCAAGGGCACCTCAGCAGTGCCCAAGAGGCCAACTGGCATCTCTCCAGCTACCAGTTCACACTCAGTACTTGAACTGGCGATTCTCCGGTTCCCAAGCCAAGTCCCTACGGACTGAGCTACTGCCAATGTGGGACATTGTCTCAATATGTATATAAATATATATAATATATATACAGTGTATATATATACACTCAGTCAAGTACCAAGCAACATATGTATATACCGTATGTATATATATATATATATATATATATATATATATATCTCTTGGTACTTGACTGGGTGCCTCCTGCTGACTCTGACAGGTCGTGTATGTTGTTGTTTATTGAGTGCAGCCGCAGAGGTCGTTCAGCATCTAGACAAGCTTAAATACCATGAACCTCTCAGTGCACTCAGGCTTCATGTGGCGCAGTCTGATCTGTCTTTGGAGCAAAGGTCAAAGGCATTTGTCTTTGTCTAGGTGATTGTCTGCCTTCCTGTCTTATTGTTTACATACCTGGCTGGCTGAAATCTGTAGTTCTGTCGGATGTTCGGCACTCTCACTGCCGTTTTACATTGTTTCCTTCTTTCTTTAAAATGCCTTTTGTGTATTCTTTTCTTATTATAGATGTGCTCGGTGGATACAATGGGACTATCTTTGCCTATGGGCAGACGTCCTCTGGAAAAACGCACACCATGGAGGTACAGTACCACTAAATAATTCAAAAGGTAGACTTCTCGCTGTGGCACACACACATATTTTTTTATAGTCTATATTCTTCTCTGCTCTCCTCTGACAGTACATCTCCCTCCATCACTGTCATCGCTCACTATCTTTCCCTCCCAGCCTTCTGTGGGAACTAACCTCCTTTACAACTCTCTATGGGAAACAACCCTGTTCCCTTTCAAGTCAAAGGCCTCTCTGCTTCTCCTTTCATTTACTATTCTCTTCACTTAATTCCTCCCAGGGTCTGCATTTATCCCGCTCTTCACCCTCATGTTCTTATCTCGTCTCTCTCTTCTCACAGGGGAACCTGCATGATCCCCAGGGAATGGGAATCATCCCCCGGATCGCGGAGGACATTTTTGAACATATATTTGCGATGGATGAGAACCTCGAATTTCACATAAAGGTTTGTGTTAAAGTTTCCACGCGTGTCTGTTCATGTGTGCAGTTCGTCACACAGGGATGCACGTGCTCAATCTTACTCTGTGATACATGCAGTGGGAATTCAGCTTGGGCCTCTGATGTAATCCTCACATGGATGGGCTGAGTGGAAGCAGCCAAGCATCAATAAATCATGATAATATAAACCATGATTATCCATAATACATTTGTGGTGCTTTTTGTCCCTTTTACACAACAGTCTTCTAATAGAGGGTAATACCTTGCCAGACCCAAAGGAAGACAGATTACTGCAACATCATTTAGCATATTTGCACAATGATGATCCCGTGCATTCTTTTACTCGCTGCATCACCCTTTTCTGTCCCTTCACTTTATTCCAAAAGATTATCTGACACTTTTTTTGTTTCACTGCAGGTCTCCTACTTTGAGATCTACATGGATAAAATCCGGGACCTGCTGGATGGTAGGTTAATGCACTGAACACGTGGCTTTGAAACAGTGAACGTATGATAATACTAGGGCTGTCCCGAATACCATTTATTGGGCTTTGAAGCTTCGGTGACAAATATTTGAAGGTATTCGAAACTTCGCCGCGGCGCAGGAGGCTCACATGTTCTTCTGTCTGTCTCCATCTCCCCTGTTTCAGTGCAAGAGACAGTGCTGCTGCCGCACTGCTCTACACAGACGCACTTCTACACATAACAAACAGCGATATCCATCTGAGAATAACTAATAATTAATGTTGAATATGAATAATGAATAATGTAGGATTATTCCTAATTTCATGGACTATTTGGGGATTTATACTTTATTATTACATGCTTATACAATATATAAATATGTATATATATATAAAAAACAAAAAAATAAAGCATTTGAATACTAATTTGGAGGTCGATTGCCATGGCAATGGTCAAAGCTTCGAAGCATTCGGGTCAGCCCTACATAATACCGTATAGTTTCCTTTCAGTACACTGTTGGAAATTCAAACACTTATAGTTTTATAGGTGCATAAGGATAAACTGTAATATTGTCATCAGGGGTGTGATTTCCTCTGGAGATGGGGGGACATTTCACTTTTCAAAATCATGTTTTCCTCTTACTGTCTTGCTGCCAAAATCTTTATGAGAGAAGAGAGGAGCTGAGAAAGGATACATACAGTCTGCCTTATTAATGGAGGGTGTTGGGGCTTTATGCAGCCTGGGGAAAAGACAGTAGACATAACCCAGGGCTGATAAAAGTACTTAAACTTGTCTGCATGTTTTTTGGGGTAAACAAACAAAAAAATATCAATGCTTTTATTTGCAGCTAAGGTATTATTGTCCTAAAAATAAGCATTGAGCTAGCTTTGCATATCAATCAAAAGAAAGGCAGTAAAGCTCAGAGCTCTTTGTACTCACCAAGCAGGTTTAGTACTTTAACAATACTGAGTTTACATAGCATCGTAAGGTTTTTATTATGGGAAGCACAATATTTATGATCATTTGTCCCGCCGTTTCTTTATTCTTTTCTGCTTCAGACAATAAAGTGTTATGTTTTGCGCTTTACACACACAGAAGCACCACAACTTTGCAGTTCATAGTCTTATCACTGATATATAGCCGTTGTAAAAAGATGGAGAGGTCCGGACAGGAAGCGGTAGGCATAGCGTCTTTGTGATTACATCTTTAATCGAGCCGGAGACGGTGGTGAAAGCCCCCATTTGTATGCAGGGGAGTTAAAACTACGAACAAAAAAAGAGTCGACAACAAGCGAGATGAATAGAGGCAGTGCGGAGAACAACACCCTGTGGAGGTATTTGCAAAGAAAAGAGTGGCTGTAGGGTGATAAAACACGCAAACACAGAGACTCACAAGCACACAATGTCCAAGGGAGAAA
Organism: Sebastiscus tertius; assembly: GCA_916701665.1. Taxonomy (NCBI): domain Eukaryota; kingdom Metazoa; phylum Chordata; class Actinopteri; order Perciformes; family Sebastidae; genus Sebastiscus; species Sebastiscus tertius. Next base: position 95,238 of record CAKAOH010014157.1, on the reverse strand, counting down.
AACAGCCTCCACAATCCAGAAATGTAATCATCATCGACAAAATAGGACTTTCAAATGTGAAATGACTAATGCAGGAATTTGGGCCAATAAATGGCTTTGGAAAAAAAAAAGAAATAGTATTTTGTTCGCTGACAGGCATCTGCTTAACTTCTCAGTGACTTTGGCAAAGATAGTTCAGTTGGTTCCATTTAAAACATTGGTAGCTAGACACTCTTGTGTTTTCACACCGCATTAGCAGAGTCTGAGTCACAAAGGGAACATAGTCAGGTCGGATTATAGTTGTGCCGGGAGTAAAAACACATTCGCATTCAGATGCTCATTTGCACACACACACGTAAACAGATAATGCTTCGGGTAACACAATGACCTCTTTCCCTCACATCCTAGTGACAAAAACCAACCTGTCGGTGCATGAAGACAAACACAGAGTTCCTTATGTGAAGGTGAGTCAACAGCAATTTGACATGATTCAGTTTGATTTCTCCCCTGTTATTATGATAAAAGATAGCCTTTAGCCTTGTTTCTGTCACGAGTGTCTGTTAAAAGAATAACTTGATATTTTGTGAAGCATGCTTATTCATTTTCTGTTGGAGAGCGATGAGATGATTGATACCACTCATATTTGTCTTTCAAATATAACCAATTAGATTATTTTAGCACTATTACTGCAAACAGAGGGAAACAGCTATCCTGGCTCTGTCAAAATCCACCTATCAGCACTTGTAAAGGCAATTGACCCTTCGCTAAGTCCTGTTTCTGGTTAAAGGGACTGTTTGTAACTCCTTACATGTATAAATCATTGCGGGTCGGTGTCCCATGCGCGCTCGCTTGTGGCTACGCTGTTCAGACTCCGACTCCAACACAAATTACACTGAAGCACCAAAACCACAAAGTTACATCTAATGAAGCCCGTCTTGCAAAACAGTGTTGGCCGCGGTCGGAGGACGCGGGAGAGACCGTAGCTTTGGTCTCCAGGGCCGGAGTCTCTGCTGTACTCTGCTCCTCTGCCTGCCTGCCTTCACTCACACACCGTTCTCACTATTTCGCTGCAGTCTTACGTTCATGCGCGCACACTCCACACTGCAGAAGAGTTAGTAGCTCTGAGAATATCTAGTGAATGTACAGTGGACGTTTGTGCTGAAATAAATGCTGCAGCTCCTCCAGACCTACAGAGGTTTTCCGTGTCTTGTGAAGTGACGGGGCTCCACAACGAGAAACGTCATCGTCTCTGACCAAAACTCCAGTGTCTCCCCTGTTCCCTCCGACCGCGGTCGGGGGGCTGAGGCAGGGAAAGCCAACACTAAGATCAGCAGTGATTCATGGAGAGACCTTCGTCTGGTCAGCTAACATTACTGCAAAGCAGCTGAAATATAGAGTGATATTGTGGTTTTAGCTGACGTGTGTCGCCTCACTGTGTTGAGCGATGCTCGTTCATGTCTGTTTAGAGCGAGCACAAGCGAGCCCAACGCTGACTTTCGTTGACTTAACGGCCACAGGTGTTGCTGTTAACAAGACATTTCTGATTCTTACAAACAGTCCCTTTATGCTAACGGCTGCTGGTGTCATTCTTCTCACATAGCTAGCTAGCTAGCTAACATAACTCTACACCAGAAAGCAAATAAGGGTATTTCTCAAAATGTCAAACTTTTGCTTGAAAGTTTACTTCAAATCAGTATCCTCAAAGCAAATGTCAAACTTTTGTTATCTTTGTATGTGTCTGTATTTGTGCAAACATAAACATGTGGGCGTTCATTTTATTTTATTTATTTATTCGTTTATTTGACAGGGACAATACATAGGCATTGTTACACTTAATTAAAGTGCAACCGATGCAATGTCTATAGGACTTCTAGCCATAGCTAATTTGCAGACCTTGTCCCTGGTCAGGCTTTTAAGAAAAAGAAAATAAATAAAAAAAAATAAAAAAATACAGAATAGCACATCTTACATAAAATCACATAATACAATATCGTACATTACAATCAATTTACATATGTACTGTATGTTCCCAATCAATAATCAGTGATCACAGGTTTGGTTTAGTTTCAGCCAGTGTTTCACCTTTTCATTAAACGTTTTCAGGTCAGGTTGTATTTTTATTTCCGTTTTTATGGCGTTCCAGAAATGTATTCCTTTTTCTGAAAAAGATGACTGACTATTGGTATTCATTTTGGTGACATATGGACAAATTACAGCTGGGGCAAGATTGCTCTTATATGCAATTTAAAATGGGAGTCCATATGTGTTTGTTGGTGCATGTCTTGTATGTATAGATGGTTATCTATGTTCTTCACAGCACAAATGAATATTTGCATCTGTCTTTCTGTCACCAAGGGCTGCACAGAGCGTTTCGTCACGAGTCCCGAGGAAGTGATGGATGTGATAGATGAAGGGAAGGCCAACCGTCACGTTGCTGTCACCAGTGAGTCACATTGTTGATCTTCGTTATGTTCCGACACACACTCTGTCAGACGTTTCATTTTCACAGAATTTCAATGTGCAAAGGTGAGAAATGCATGATGAGGTGCAAAGGGAACATCTGCTTAACAAGTCTGTCTGGGGGAAATCATGAATTGAATGACGTTTTATACAAGGAGTCTGAATTGGTCTCTCGTCTCCTCACTTTATTCTTTAGACATGAATGAGCACAGTTCCCGCAGTCACAGCATCTTCTTGATAAACATCAAACAAGAGAACGTGGAGACAGAGCTGAAACTGTGTGGGAAGCTATACCTGGTCGACCTAGCTGGGAGTGAGAAGGTAGGACCAATGGGGAATTTTCTCTGAATGTATTTAAAGTACAGTAGGGCACTGCTATAAATTCTCAACATTCACTGTCAGCAGGTTTTTGGAACACTGGGACCAGACGTCTTTTCTCACAAAAGGTGTTTTCAGACATCAAAGAATCAGATAAACAATAGATTAAAGCTCTGAATTTATCCCTTAAAGCATTTTAATTAAAGCACTCACTTCATGGCACTGCACTGAGTTTTCATTATAAAGAATCTGTCTTAGAAGGCTTGATTTAGTCTGTTGCTGATGCAATATCAGGGTTAGTGTTTGCTCATTTTGAGGAATCCAATCGGTTCCACTGATGGAGACAAAAAATCCTTTTTCTGAGAAATAACAAACTCTATTTTTATCCGTTCAGATAAACTCTAAAAGGGGTTTCATCCGAGACAGAGGTCAAATTGAGGGAAGCCACAAACAACTAATTGTCCCCTTGTTTCAAGGCCTTTTAGGTGAAATCTCTGAGTCAGCTTGCATCATTGCACATCTAAAATTCAATTTATCTCCAGGACATAGGTCATAGTCTAAAAAAACAGACAGAAAATACATCCAGAGACCGGACTGAAAATGACCCTTTGCTCCTGGGTGTAAGCTGGTGTTGATAGTATTGATGCAAACTATAGAATAGTGTGTGCTTAGAGTAGTAGATGGCCATACAGTCTGGATAGATGCTGACGGCAGTGGTTTGTAGCTAATAAGTGCTGATGCTGCATCTGTAAGTAGTGTTGGTCATCCCTGGGGTGAAGGAGGAAACGGTTTTGCTCCAACAACTTCTGAGACGGAGACAAAATAGTATTGACTGAACAGCACGCTGGTGCACACTCCTCAGACGACTTTGATAGGACAACTGGCTCTTCTCTATAATTAAGCTCCTCATTATCTCGCAGTAAATAATTGTATCCCATGACGATTGTGACACAATATGGTGTGACTCTCCTATTGAAGTATGTCTGGCTCCTCAAACACCTTCTGTTTTTCTCATTTCCTTCCTTCCTTCTATTTCCCAAAAAGAAATATGTTGTTTTGGAACTCATTATCGGGAAAATTGAGAAAAAATGAGACAGTTATTTGAGATCACTAGGTTGTGATGTAGTAATTGAATGCTTGACTGTAAACAAGTTTCACATTTTTGCATGCTCAACTGACTGCTTTGCACTGATTAAAAGACTCTCTTGGTTAAGCTTGCAATTAATTATAATTGATTATTTGGAGATTTACCAACTGAACACTTTGCATTTTCTCTATAATCAGTACCAAATTATATAGTTATTTCCAGGAACCTTCTTATGAATTTACAGTTACAGATCAATGTGTTTGTAGGACCTGTAAAATAAAGCACTACAGGTTAACAAACACAGTTTCCCCCACTGATTTTTATGCTGATAATGCACATTATAAACTATTCCTCCTACGTGTGTGTATCTGTGTCAGGTCAGTAAGACAGGTGCAGAGGGAGCAGTGCTGGATGAGGCCAAGAACATCAACAGGTCTCTGTCGGCCCTGGGGAACGTCATCTCAGCCTTGGCCGAGGCAACGGTACAATCTCTGCCGTCTTTGTTATCTATCAGGCCTCTAGAGCACCGTAGCTGCCTAAGGCTTGTCTTAATAATTGTTTGTTTTTGAAATATACCTAACTTGCTGCCAAAACAATATGTTTTCCATAATAGAGTCTAGACTGCAATAAATTAGATTAGAACAATCTAAATGTCTTCATCGTAACTCACAGGCACATTGAATCAGCCCAGTATCCCTAGGAGTTACGCCCATACCCCTACCTTAAAGGAATAGTTCGACATTTTCGGCAATATGCTTATTTGCTTTCTTGCTGAGAGTTAGATGATAAAGATCGATACTGCTCTCAGAGAGAGGGGTTTAGCAGAATCCTCCCATATTGACATTCTTGTCTTGCAGCAGGATTGGATGAAAGCTGCAGTGACATGTTAGCTAGTAGTCTGTCACCCCTCTTCCATAATCCGTAACGCTGCTGCAGCCGGTAACTTGGTTCACCAAATTCAACCAACAAATTCCCCCCACTCGATGCCCTATGTCCACTCTAGTCCTTCCAAACTCCATCATCGTAATTAAAATATTCACCATCTCTTGTTATATAACTCGGAAGGCTTAGGAAACACCTCATAAGCCTAATGGAAAAGCTCGCAGACTGTAAATGCCTCACAAATCTTTCATAAAGCTACCAGCATTCATTCTTCATTCACTGAGCAAGGACACAGTCTTTTTGAATGCGTTCCATAGGTTAATAAAGGTAATACTGTGAATGATGCAGCAGATGGATGGAGAGAAACCTCTTCTTTCTTTGTTATGAAGTGATGCTCACAACACTTATTTTTAGTTTTGTGGCTCAGCCATTCAGAAAGTCTTTCACGGTCTTCTAATCCTTTTCTATCTGTCTTTTTTTTTTTTTTACGCCTTTCTTCCTTCCTCTCTTTATGTCTTTGTAGAAATCTCATGTGCCGTACCGTGACAGCAAAATGACTCGCATCTTACAGGACTCGCTGGGAGGGAACTGCCGCACCACCATGTTCATCTGTTGCTCTCCCTCCAGCTACAATGACGCAGAGACCAAATCCACCTTGATGTTTGGCCAACGGTAACATGCTTCCATGTTAAGTAGCCATGGGCTGCTGCATTGTGCATGTCTGTCTCACTGAGCTGCAGCTGTTGGGAGGATGTTTTTCTGCTGAAATGTGTTCAGCTCAGATATGCCGTTCACATATTACTGCCTCCAACTTTGCTTTTGACGACCCGCGCCTTGCTTTGGAGGCAGGGTTTGTGTGTGGTTTCTGATCGTGCTGGGAATGCTTAAAGAGCTTTTTTTGTAGTCTTAAGGGTAAGCTGCACTCGTAAAAGCAGATATTTGGTTTGATTGCCAGCTCTCCGTTCCTATTGCTCATGGTCAGCTCAAAGAAACTCACAGATAAAAAGCCTCCTTATCCATCTCTAGCCTATTCCCTCTCTACCAATAAATTCATTCTTGAATAGTGACTGACACAAGAGTGTTGTTGGTTGAAATAAATAATGCATGACCGAGCGACGGGAGTGACAGAATCCACAGCAGACATTTGAATTTCACTGAACAGAAGATTCAGTCTCTTATCTCTCTCTGTCAGCCACAGTAGCTGTTAAACACCATGATTAATCTCTTTCTTAAAACCAATAGGGCTGAACAAATACTATGTCATGATATTAGATAAATATTTGACACACTGTATTTGGATATTTTAGTGTTATCAACGTATCAAGTGACTATATTGTCTCAGAAAAAGGTCCACAAATGTGCAGGTTTGTGTGCAATGTGCAGGTCTATGGTCAGGCTGTGGATCTGGGTACATTGTGCATAGATGCAGTGCATAAATTAGCCATTACCACTTTGTTCAACATCAGCAGTTTTGTCTCCTGATGTTTGATTATCAGCATTTCACTATCCAAATAGAGCATTAATGAAATTCTGATGTGATGAGACAACTTTATGTAGGGCTGTTTGTCGCGCTAATATCAGGGAATAAATGAATGAGGACAACAGTGTTTTCTTACTGGTGTGTGAAATTAACCGATGTGAATTTCACAGCCGGAGCTGAGTGCTGTGGCTGCGGCATCATGAATGTTTCAGCTCTCTGTGACGCCACTCATTTGCGTCATAATTGGTCAATAATTTATAGTCATGTACAGTATTCGTATCCTCTTATCAACTGTATGATTGCTATGTGTTGATGGGAATATGTTTCAAGAGGTCTGAAGGGTTTTTACGTTTTGAATTCTTGCCTCCGTATACCGCCCTCTCCCTACATGCACCATCAAACACAGTTGGCAGAAACCCAATTTGCATACCAATTAATGAGATGCAAGCCCGTTTTCATTGAGCAGCCAGGGCTGAAATACCCTTGTTGACAGTTCCTCTGTTCTTTCACACTTTCTTTTTTTCCTCTCTTTTCTATATCTTTTCCTCTCACCTTTCTCCCCTCACGCTGTTCCCTTCCCTTATTTTCTTCTTCTGCTCTTTCTCTGTGTCTCCATGAATCCCTCCAATTAGAGCCAAGACCATCAGAAACACTGTATCCGTGAACCTGGAGCTCACAGCAGAGCAGTGGAAGAAGAAGTACGAAAAGGAAAAGGAGAAGAACAGGTCATTGAAGGAGACTGTTCAAAGACTGGAGGCTGAGCTGAACCGCTGGAGGAACGGTAATACTCGCACCGATATCATGCTGGCAGCTCACAAAAACATGGAATATCTAAGTCTTCTTCCAGGGAAGAATTGTAAAAACTTTTGCCCAGGCATTTTAACATTATCAGTACTTTTTGTATATTTTTAGCCACACAAGCAGACTGAAATATCTCGATGACTATTGGATGGATTACCATTCAGTTTAGTATACATATTCATGTCCCCCTCAGGTTGTTTTGTACTCATTTCATCTTGCGCCGTCAGGGGATTTTTTTATGGCTTTACGCAGGCTACATCCATGGCCGGAGGCGTTATGTTTTCAGGTTGTCCATACATCTGTCCGTCACATTCTCGTGAACGTGATATCTCAGGATTTTCTTGAGGGAATTTCTTTAAATTTGGCACAAACGTCCTCTTGGATTCAAGGATGAACTGATTAGAATTTGATGGTCAAAGGTCAAGGGAACTGTGACCTCACAAAACACGTTTTTGGCCTTAAGTCAACAATTCATATGCTAATTATGACAATTTTACACAAATGTCTAATAGGATAAAATTATGAAGGGATGGCATTTTGAACAGACATGGATGTAAACGGCAACTTGACTTGTTTTATGTTTTAGGAGGCATACAACCACCAGGCAGTTATTCTAGTTTTTATTTGTCCAATACTTTGGTTTATGACTAAATATCTGCCAAAGTAATAACATTGCAATTTATTCCCATCATCCTCAGCTGTAGTTTGTGCTTATTGCTTTTGCTTTAGCAAATGTAAGAATACTAACACACTACACTGAGATGGTGAGCATGGTAAACATTATACCTGCTAGGCATCAGCAAGTTGGCATGGTCACTGTGAACATGTTACCATGATGATGTTCGCATTTAGCTCAAAGCAAAGCTGCACTTAAGTACAACCTCACAGAGATGTAGTGTGGATGTTGACTTAGTGTTGTTAAATTACTCTATTAAATGACGTGAAATGAATTAAGTTAGGTGCCAGTTTTAAGAAAAATATATTCAACCAGGACCCTAAATAATTGTTTTAATGATGGTGGTGAAATATGGTGAAAAAGATCAGCTTCCTATTCAGCAAAAGACTAGAAATGTAGACAAATCTCTGAACATAGTTCTTGTTCCCCTTTCATGCATGGAAGAACACTTACTAACGGGACTGAAAATGTTGCCAGCCTGCAGACATTATTTTTCAGTCCACGTAAAGTGCAAATTTAACCTCACTTGATATTATCTGAAAACATGCCAGTGGAGATATGGGAGCGGTGCAGCCAAACAGACTTACTGGACTCGTGCCCAAAACACTTAAAAATCCCTTTCTGGCTACTTCTTTTTAATATTATTCAGACATTTACACTTTGTATAATTGGATTCCCCTCTCATCGTACCGAAGACACGAAACGCTGGAGGCTTTATGTTTTATGAATTCTTATGTATTAGTAATCCTCATGGCGACGAGGGCTAACCACATCTACATAGAAGCCATAAAGTCTCCCATGTCAGCACACACACACACTCACCCCTGTGTCAGTGCACATGCAAAAACACAAGCACTTGAAGAACTGACACATTCACTCCTAATTAAACGCACACACACATTTCTGGGCATCCGCTCCTGCTGGGCTGTACGGTACGTCAATTCAAATGTCAGTGCACTCAATGGTAGTGATCGGTTGACATTCAAGCCGTGTAATGGATCCTGTCCGATGTCTCTCTGGAAGATAATTCCCTTGGTTCTTGACCTGAATTTTAAAAACGTTCTAACACATCTTTATTGAGCACCTATCGGTGAAAATTATTCCTTTTATGGCTTCGTCCCTCTCAGTTACTCTCCTTCTCACACACCACACAAACCACACAAATCTCTCCCTCCACTCTCTTCCTGTACAGTATGTGTCTCACAACTTACTACTTTTAATTCCCTAATGGATCATTTTGACAACATCATTGCCCTCATCCCCCCCATTCCCTGCTCCCTATATCGTTGCCCACCTCCGGCCAGAAACTCCCTCAGACGAATGCGGTTGACCTCCATCTTGTACCACATTACTCGACTCTTAAGTCAAGGATGCCCCAAAGACAGGAACAGCTGTCTCATACAGTAAACTCCCCCCCATGTCCACTCTCTACTGTCTACAGTAGAGATCTTCTATAAGTGTACAATCATGTGTTTTCAGGTTTTTGTTGCATTGAATCAGGTAGCTGTCTTTAATTGAATAGCACACCTTCAACAAGAAGACCTAATTTGTGAAAGCTAGGTGTATTGTCTTAAATATGGATTCATTTGACCTAGCCACTCAATTTTCCAATTGATCCTCTTCTTTCCAGTTACATTTTATCAGTCAAGTCAGTGCGGTGAAACACTGGAGTCACACAAGAGTCAGTGGAAGAAAGCTTCTCAAACGGTTCTGCGTAAAGCTCTTGATGCTGCCTGAGGAAGAGCATTACAATTACAACGCATTACAATCCAGAGTAGCTGTCAGTCCAAGTTTTGTTCTGTGCTCATCATGGCATTAAGTGCCTGTCCTTTTTGCACAATTAGCATACTGAATTGTCTCACTTTTCTGAATTCACCAGCTCCCCTTCTTTTTTTTGTGTCTTATGTCTGAGCCACAAAAGACAACTGACATTTTAATGTTATGAAGGGTTTTTTTTGTACTGCTGCTGAGTCAGTAGAAAATGAAAGTTCATTTATGGCGCAGAAATATCTCAAACCTGAGATTTAAATGTATTCAGGTAGGAGTAAGGCAAGGACATATGCTGAAGATTAGCCCACTAATCCCTTGTTTTGTGCATTAATCCATAGTGGAGGATTTGCCAGAGATACTGTAAGAACAACACATTTACAAAAAAATAATATATTTTATCTCTCGTCTTTAGGTGAGGATGTTGATGTGTTGGATCATCCGAGCCCAGGATCGGAGCACGTCCCCCTGGTGCCTCCCGAATCTGAGGAGCCGCTTCTCGACATCTGCAGCCCCTGCAGTCCCTGCAGCCCCTGCTCAATCGCCTCCTCCATTGTGGTTCACATCTCTGAGGAGGAGCGGCAGAAGTACGAGGAGGAGATCCGCAAGCTTTACAAGCAGCTGGATGATAAGGTGATGAATGGATGCCACATCAAGGCCATTTGTGTGCATTAATGAAGAGCTGTGCACACACGATGGATGAGATTTTTGTAATGGTATGCTCACATGAACACATGCAGCATATCATACATGTATAATTCATATTAATGAATTCAGGATCATTCACATAATAGTGACTAATGTAGTCACTCTTAGGAATAGATCATTGGGGAAATAGTAATGTTCTACATTGAAAAGCATTAAAGCTTGCATTTATTTAACACATCATCTATGCTCATGCTCACGTATGCTGGGCTCCACAGTGTTTTATTGTGTATTTCATTAAATATGCAGAGTCAGTGGTGTATCAATGCAAAAAAAAAAGCCTTGTTTCTATCAGTATAATAAAAGACTCTGACATTTGCAGGCACACACATGCAGGCATATCTAGGTGTGTTGCATATATTGTACAGGGAAATCCATGGGGATGCATGCATTTTTTTCTCCACTTCCCAGCATGTGGTACACCACCTATACTAGACGTGATGCAGGATATTTTGTGACACATACCTGCGGCATTTTCTTTTTATTACATGCAGTGTTGAAGGTAGCATTGAGAGAGCTTGCTTTTTCCATTTTAGTGATGCATGATCAGTTGATCACAGACCATCAAATAACTGCTTTTTGAATTGTAATTTCTCATTGGACATGAAACCCAAAGTACACAAGATGTCAGTGTATAAAGTATCCATACTGTACCAGTGTGTGTAGTAAATAACACCGTAACTTAATTGTTTCCACTCCATTTGTCTCTTTGCCTCTGAAGGATGATGAGATCAACCATCAGAGCCAGATGGTGGAGAAACTGAAGGAGCAGATGCTCGACCAGGAGGAGGTAAAATACTTTAGTTTTACATCCTTTGTTAAACGGCTCACGCTAGGCTGCATGTGGCAATCAATACCACACTTTGAATAGAACTCAGCCACGAGAGGTTTATGATCTCGCCCTTGAGACGGATGAGAAAACACTTTTCAGGTGCCAGAAAGCACTTGAACAACGTAAAGCATTATTGTTTAATTGTAAGTGTATTTGCAGGTTAACAGCAGTTTAGAATAGAGTAGGTTTCAGTGGCTGCTCAGACTAAGAATATTGGCGGGAAGGATCAATACAAAGACTGATGAAGTGCGAGAAAGGAAATGCCACTGATGCCTATTTTAGTTGACATTGCTAACATTGTAGCTGGTAAGCAAACAAACAAATGCTCTATAATTATCAGACCTGTAATTTAAAATTCTGTGGATGAGCATGTCTCCATCATCTTTTTGAATGTAGACACCTTTTATGTAGTGGAAAAATAGCTTACAGTCCTTTTCTCACATACATCTACAACAGGTGTGTGTGCCTGCATGTGCTACTTGTGGGAAGAACAGCAATTAAAAGGCTCCATTAAAATGCAATTACGAACAGTATTTACAGCATGTATTCATAACAGTGGCGAAACCAGAGGGCTAAACAGCCTGAACTAAGCTTTAGCATGTAGTACACTGCCAAGAGAAAGACTCCACATTTGCTAAATTAGTTCATTCATATCCCGAAATGGGCCTTATGTGGGTTGAGCTGACATGATGGTAACTACCCAACCTTATCTTTGTGTACAACAACATGATTTTACATCCATTTGGCCAAGCAGTGTTTGTACGCTACAGTACTAACATGCAGGCACCCTGGGTAGAGCAGCATCTACATTTAATGACATCCATTCAGTAAAATGGCCCACAGTGGGCTGCAGCAGCAAACACCATGCTGGCAAAGTAATATCTTACAGTGTCAAGTGATAGCCTAAGATGAATATTTAAAATGTGTTTTATATGTGAAATTGCAACTGTATTTTGTAACAGGTTTTGTACACAGGCCTATCTGTTATTACCAAGAGAACAAGATAAACAACACAATTATGTTTTATTAAAACCCAGCAGCTCTGCCTTGTGAATAATGAAGACGCTGCTAGGTGTGCACAGTGCTCCCATACGGTTGATTTTCCCTGTTCTCTTTTTAAATCAAATCTTTCTTTATTTACAGTTTATATTAAGTTGTTGGATCTCTGTGTTCCTCAGCTGCTAGCATCATCCAGGGGGGACAGCGAGAAGGTGCAGTCGGAGCTCGGCAGGCTGCAGACGGAGAATGAATCCTCTAAGGCCGAGGTGAAGGAGGTACTCCAGGCCTTGGAGGAGCTGGCAGTCAACTACGACCAGAAGAGCCTGGAGGTCGAGGAGAAGAGCGTGAAGAACAAGCTGCTGGCTGAGGAGCTCGCAAAGAAAATGGTGGGTTTTGGCTCCCTGGAGGCTCTGTGTTATGACATTGAAGTGAAAAAACATTGCAGCTAAAATGGTCGAACAGGGAAACAGAGAGAGAGTGATGAAGAGAAAAAGATAAACAAAGAGGCGGCGACAGTGAAGCATTAGGTGATAAAGGCGTGGACTGTGCTGTGGTATATATATATACTGTATATAGTAGGAATGCACATTTAGAAATAAAAGAGAAAAGGAGCATTTAGGTATAAGATAATCTATCCATTAAAGTCCCTGTCCCCCAAGAATATGTAGAACCCCTGGTTCAAAATGCAATTTGAGAGATAATGAGTCAAATTATAGAGCTGCGTGAAAGGAAAGAAAAGAGAGGAAATTCTGATAAATTGTGCAGCCTGCAGCCATGAACCGATGCATGTAAGAAAAAGGAAAAGTATTAGAACGAAATATATATATATAAAGAGTAGAAAGACGGAAACTCAGTCTAGACATTAATCAGCAACTTGGCATAAAGTCACAGACATTGACACTGGCGTTTCTTTAGCTCGACCCTGTATTCACTCTCAGACTCACTGCCAGCAAAAGCAAAAGCTGTGAAGTAATTAATTTTCATGAGACGTGGCTGGTTGTTTCTCAATACGACCCCAAATGAACCGTTAAAAACTGCAGCTACCAAGAGCACAAGTCTGACTTTTCCTGATTAAAGTGTCAGTAGGTAGTATATTTGTGCCATCATTGGGCTAAAATTCTATAATAACCTTTCAGCATATTGTAATTCAAGTGCTCTGAGAGATAACTAGACTTTTGCACCTCCTCATGGCTCTGTTTTCAGGCTTTAGAAAATTTAGCCTGTGATGGGAGACATTTCAGAGAGAGAGCGTTCCTATTGGCTTTGCTCCAGTCATGTGACCGGTGATGGGTATTCCCCGAAGAGATCTCAACATGACTGCTTGGTCACAAACCTTTTCATTTTACAGCTAAACAGTACACTACAAGATGATTCTGAAAACATTTGAGGAGAGAAATAGGCATTAACGTGACAGAATATTGATTCATATTTGATCAGCGCTGCCTAGTTTGACTGTTCGGGGTTTGTGAGTGATTGACAGCCGGCTCTCATAGACGGTTGCTGGACAGAAGAAACCAGGTCAGCTTTGACTGCTTGCTTTCCTCCAGTCTGTGAAGTCTTACAGATGCCGTTAGGAGCACTGGAGGACACAGAGGCACATGTTTTTTTTCCAGGTTACCCGTTTCATGTACTACTGTCAGGATATAACGAGCGTTTTATTAAAATAACTTTATTTAATCATATTTGCTCCAACCTCGCCTACTTCAGCTTTAAGGTCGGTATTCAAAGTAATCTCAAAGTCACTTCAGAGGCCGTGATTTTCACTGAATAGCTTGTTCACATGCATTCAATGTTGACAAAGATTGAATTGCGGTTAATTAAATCTGGCATAGTTTATCTGCAAAAGCCTGTCGAATTGAATTATTAATGATATTCCGCTATTATTAAAACGATCCTTTCATTGACTGTCTATAGCAGCAGACATATTCATGTCAGGTTTCGAGGCTTTGAAAAGTCTTAACTGCACTTTCAATTAGTGATGTCTGAAGCTGTTTTAGTTTTGAATTCATGAGGACTTAAATGCCCTGAAAACTTTTTCTCCCAGTCAGATTCCTAGTATGAATGGTGGGATCCTACATGGGCATAGTATTTATTTTCTACCAGAGGCGATATCTCTGGGTGTTGGTATGAGGTTGGGTTCATGGGGATAGTCGAGAGCAGGTCAAACTTGAGTTAGTAGAGGAGCACAGAGAGAGAAGAGAGAAATAAATGGGTCCCAAATAAAATGAAATGTCTCTGCCTTGCTTTGCCGTGTATACCTAATCTTTTCAAGATGCAAGCAACTCATTTAATCTCTCGTCCAGTGTATATGAGAAAGCGGTTGAGTAGACCTGCAGCCCTTGAGAATCAACTGTTCGGCTCTTTCTAAATGCTTTAGAAATAGAGTCAAAGCTGGAGCCTGCTTGCATCCATCACATAAAGGGTCGATGTGACGATGTCAGGATTAATTTTAGACAGCCTGACCTTGATCCAGTTGTATATTCAATGATGAGCTTAAGTTGGATAAGACTGACAGGCGCAGATGGAGGAGGAGTGGATTCTATCTAAAACTCATCCATCTTGAAACTCATAATCTAAATCATTCACCCACTGCTGTCTTCCCATTAGATCTTGAGATATAGATGGGAACCGATCTCTCTTTTGTGAACACTTGTCCAATAGCGCCGGAATATGGGGGACAAAGAGACTTTTTGTCCCCTGGTAAAGTCTAATCCAGGTAGAAAGATGGTGATAATGTCTATGTGACATCCAACATGTTGGACCTTCATCCAATCATAATCAATCATTGTATAGTTCAATTCAAATGAAATCAAAGTGTTCTTACACCAAGCTCACTACAGTTTCATAATGAACCGAATCTTGTCAACCGGTGGGGTCCGCGCAGTCGGCATGGAAAGGCCCGAAGTGAAAGTGGCTCGCATCTCCGACCATGAGATCTAGCCTCTTAATTTTGCTCTCAAAGTGCTCCAGATTGATGTATTTAACTTTTAAATGTACAAAACTTTCTTCCGGGGGAGCATGCTCCCAGATCCCCCTTGAGGGTCCAAGGTGCATCCACCACAGTCTCACAAAGTCCTGTGAAAAACACTATATTATGTCATCCAAAGCTGGATGCCCCCGACTTCAAAACTCACTCCGGCGCCGCAGCCCTTGTCTCCAGTATATTATCTAGCAGAGTTTTAGGAGGAAGTCACGGAAGTTTTCCCTCACAAAATCACAGATCTGAAAACAAGCCAGGGGCTTTAAAATGTGGGATGAGTTCATCAGAGAGAGCACAGTTTTTAAATAGTACAGATCTACTTACAGTGTGAATTGATGATTTTAAAGGTTCAAATGCGACTGAATCTTTGTGCACAGGAAAGAAAAGACCATTGGCAGAGCTGGTCAGGCGTTAATGAAGTTATTGTGACTGGCTCAGTGGACCATTATTCACCTTCTTAAAACCTGTTCAATATTTCATGTACCGTTTTACAATCTGCCACGGTGTCCTCTCCTCCCTCTCTGTCTCTCTCAGAAGCTGGTTCAGAAATTGATAAAAGGAGCTGACAATGTAACTACTCACTGCACAGTTTAGTCTGCTAAAGCCAGCTGAAACCTTTTTTCTTTCGTCAGTGATCTCCCTTAGTATGACTTCTCTGTAGACGTTTCAGCCTGTTTTGCACTGACCTCTCACCTGACATGACTTCCTCTCTGGGATGCTGCCTGACAGTCTGACAAGATGTGAAACTGAATACAAGAAACCATACAGTGATTTATAAAAAATCCCATTATTCCAGCCTCTCAGGGCCTTTTCCAGCTCCATCCCCCCCTGACTCTTTATTACCAATTCTACACTTTCTGCATCGCAGCTGTTATGCTAATGTGCACTGTTGCCGCTTAAATTTTTTTCCATATCTACAGTCGAAATGGAGCGGCATTGACCTAGAAAAATGGTGCAATGGAGTACATTCATCACTGTCTTCATCCCACTTTCTCTTCATCTCTGCTTTCAGTGGAAGCTCCTCTCTTCTTCTGCAGAAGGCCATGCCATTGCTCACTGTCGCTGCCATTCATCTGCTCCTTTAAGCACCGTCATTCATCCATCCATCCATCCACTTAAGCTCCTCTCTATCATTATGATTAACTCCATTCATCATTCAACAAACCATCTCTTTTCTTCCACATCTCTTCATAAATCTTTCTTCAACTTAACTGAGTTTTTTTCATTAACCTCTCGTCTCCATTCCTTTTACTTGCTCATGAAAGGTTCGATTTCAGTTAATTATTTACTACCTTTTGTGCTTAGTCAATGTTTTGACATGAGAAGTGAACTGGAAACTGTTCAAGGGGCTTGAAGTTAATGAAGATGGAGAGCTTGATAAAAGAGTAAATGTTACTGTATTTTAGAAGGTGGTTAATGGGGCTTTTAATTGACTGGTGATCCATGGCAGCAATAACCTAAAATGCGTCATTAAAAAGCAAATTTTCTGTGACGATATATGATCTACTAAGAATAAAATGAAAACACCTTCAGTGCATTTAGCACCAGCACTATGGAAACAGACTCGTGCCAAAAAAAGATTATATTATTTTTGGAAAACTGTGGGTTTAGACAACTTAATAAGGAATTTTACATTCTGTAATTACACACAAATTAAGTATGGTGGGTTTTGAAGGCTGATTTTGATATTTCTTTTAGACAAAATATAATTTATTGGCCATTTCTAGGCAAAATAAAATACTATCAAATAAGGGATTTCTCCACCAGAAATATATCCTGGCACTGTGGAGAAGCCATTATAATTATTTACAAAGCCTTATATACAGTAATTGGACAGTTAAATGAGTTGTAATTTGAAGGAAAAGGTGAAAAAGGTCTTAGGGCTGATGAGGTTGGACTCATTACCTTTAAAATCCCAACCCCGACCAACAACAACGGTTTTCTGGGTCTCAGTCGTGTGTTTCATGTTCATCATGTTAGAACATTGAGGCACAGTTTTGCATGATCAAAGAATTCGCTTACAAGGAAGACGAACTGCTCCACCCTTTCTTTCATATCATTTTCATCAGCCCAGTACAGTATCGATTGAATCCAAATGGTTTCATTGTGTTGGAGCCATTGGGTTTACAGCATTGTTTAGAAGCTGCCTGCTGGACAAAATGGAGCTCCATCACTCACCCTCCCAGATCCTTTCATCCAGCGCCAATGCCATCAGCCCCTATCTCAGTAGTTTATCGATTTGTAATTTAGCGGCCATTATGTTTTTGCTACATGGATTTCTGGGATGAGAGTGAGGTCAGGGGTTAACGTGTGTCTCGCAGCTGCGTGTGCTTGCAGGTTAAAGGACTCTTAACCCCCCCCCTCACTCTCAATCTTCTACACAATTTACAGATATTCCCTTCTTCTCTCGGTCATCTTTTTTTTCCTGAACTCCAATTTTTTCTCATCTTTCTCTGTGTTCACTCCCTCGTTTCACTGCTCTCCTCCCACAGGCTCACCTCATGGCTTTAGAGGCGGAGCTGTCCCGTATCCAGGAAGTGAGCAGCCACCAGAGGAAACGCATCGCTGAGATTCTCAATGCGCTGATGAGGGACCTGAGTGAGTTCAGCACCATCGTTGGAAACAGGGACATCAAACTGGTGAGTAGGACGCAAAATGCAGGCCTGGAGACGTTTTTTATTCACTTACCAGAGATGTGTAAAAAGAAACGGGGACAAAAGATGAGACATTTAATAACAAGCGTATGCAGTTTATAATATTTCTCACTGTTTCAAACTGCTCAACCTAAACATTTGAATCCCCATATTCCCCAAAGTTTCTTCTCATTTTAGAGTAAATACCTAGAGTAACAGATGTCATACACATACCTCAGATGTCATACACATACCTCTGGAATCAGTGCATCTTATTCTTTCCAGTGAACACGCCATGTCAGAGAATTATTGTCCATACATAAGCTTCGTATCATCATAACATCGTATTACATAGGCGTTACTTATGAATTCAGATCCTATCAAATATCTTTCCATGGCACAGATGGTGGTACAAATCATATTAGGTTAAAAAACAAGGTGTAGCCCACGCTTAACTGACTGACTACATGACACTTCCTGCTTACATTTCCTCAAACGCCATGAAGAGTATATATATTTTTTTTAGTACAAGTACATTTTTTGACTACTGAGGCTGGGAATGTCCTGTTAACATGGTTCTTTAGCCATGAACTAGGTCTGGGCGAAATGGCTTATAAATAATATCTCAATATTTTTAGGCTATATCGCATTATATGATATATATCTGACCTATAACCGATTTTTTCCAGCCTTTACGGCACTGGTTTAGTGGCTCAGGAAACTCACAGACCTTACAATGCATTGTAAATCTCCTGACATGATGCTACTCATGTCTCATATGTTCAGAGACCGTGGTGAATATTAAAAGTGGTAGCGTCTTTTTGTGAAGTGGAGGCTGGTATCTTCATCACCTTTTCCAACAAAAACACGTATAAACTTGCTTTGGCGCTTCACTTCTCTCACTCTGCAGGCTCTTTCCTGGTTCCCTGCTTCCTTCCACATACAAAAACACAACCCCCATACGCACATCCATCCTCATACGCAACACACACACACACACAGGAGAGTGTCTGTGGGAGGGAAAGAGCCGTGGGAGAAGCAAAACGCCAAAGCGAGTCTCATGCTGGCGACTTAAAAAATGACAATATTTTTATTCTCTGTCATTTACCACATCCCATGTAGAACAAGCCGCAGGACACGAGTATATTCGATATATCGCCCACCCCTACCATGAACCCACTGACACTCTCCTTTATCTAGTCATGCACAGAATATATAGCTATTTATTTTTTTCCATGTTGAAACCCATGGACATATAGGCAGAAAACCAAACAATTTAAAATTCTGTAAAACCTTCTTTTTTTTTATTATAAAACATGTCCCACAACTCCTTCCCAACCAAGGTTAATTGTACCCCAGTGGGTACTTGGACAAATTGAGCTCATCGTGGGTGTACGACACATAAAAACAATTGGAAAGCACTGTCTTGCAACATTCATGGGTCCACTCACATGCCATAATTATGACATACTGTACTGAATATCCTAACTAATTCTGTAAATAACAATATACAGAGTGCCTGGCTAAGACATGTAGTAGCCTGTAATTGAAGGGAAAGAAAGCTGAGCAAAAACAGATCAGGGTTCAAACGTTCACACTGCACAGCAAATGTCAAATTGTTCCAAAGCTTCACTAAAGCTTTATCACACATGCACTGAGTGAAATATTTAAACCCAAGACAGAGTGAAACATTTAAAATGTCTTATGCATAATTTTATACACGTTTCTCTCTAATTCAACGTGACATGTTCGGCATCTGTGGGAATTTACGAATCTTAACGAGCATTTAGAATAAATATCTGTGTATTTGTGGCTGTGTGTGACCCAGCAGTAGGGCCATGCATTATGCATTATAGGCGGTTTATGAATTTCCCCTTGACTATCAAGTTTTCAATATAACACCTGGGGATACGTAATAGGCAGCTCCACTGATATATCTTAGCTGTTTATTGCAGAGCGTCTGAGTCATGGCATCTGCTAAATGATGCTATTAACCTTATGGATGTGCATACAAAATGTCAGAAAGAGTCACTAAGATGCCTCCCTCCCTCTTTAAGGTCCTACCTGTCTTTAAATCGTCCTCACTCAATCTTAATCTAACGTCTCCATTACACTGTTAATGGTCTTTCTACTCCTCTCTACCTCATTTGTCTATAGCCCATGGAGATCACCGGTGCGATCGAGGAGGAGTTCACAGTGGCCCGCCTCTACATCAGTAAGATAAAGTCAGAGGTGAAGTCCATGGTGAAGCGCTGCCGCCACCTGGAATCCCTTCAGATGGAGTGTCACCGCAAGATGGAGGAGACGGGCAGAGAGCTGTCCTCGTGTCACCTCCTCGTTTCCCAGGTGACGGACTGATGGAGTAACTAGCTGAAAACATCTGCTGTAGTAAAAATGTTGGTTAATCTGTCAATCCAGCAGAAAGAATCAGGACAATCTACAATAAAACACCCCCCAGCGCAAAATATTAATTATCACCACAAATGAGTGATTGACGTTTGAGGCACATTCGTCTTCATCAGGCTAATTAACATCTCAAATACTTAACGTGGGCCTTTGTTTGATATTAATTACTCTTATGAAGACTAGTGTGCTCGAAATGTCACTCAACACGTTAGAAGCTTTTATTGTACAAACTGTCCTGATTCCTGAAGGATTGCATATTTTTTTGTGCTGATGTGGTTGCTGGAAGCCGTCACCATGTTGTGAGTTTTATGATCTTTGGTATTTAAATTCTGAATTATAATGTAATATAATGAATTATGAAGGGCCATGAATATTCAATGCAGATCATATCCATTTCACAACGCGTAAAAAGTGTATTTTATCTTTGGTGTCAAGGTCCTCTGCTCATCAGTATACTTTCTGCATCTGAGAGACGCTGTGTTCTGACTTTCAGCACGAGGCAAAGATCCGCTCGCTAACGGACTACATGCAGAATGTGGAGCTGAAGAAGAGGAAGCTGGAGGACAGCTATGACTGTCTGAGCGAGGAGCTGGCCAAACTCCAAGCTCAAGGTATATTGATGTAACATGTCATTATAGTAAAAAGCATCCATCATAATTGAAATACAATAGTAGCTTTCTCAATATATTCATCCAGTCAACCAACAAGACTAAAACTGTATTGCTATTTTAGGCTTTACAGTGGTACTTTGAGATAAATGCTAACATAAGCAACATACTCACAATGACAACATGCTGATGTTTAGCAGGTAAATCATGTTCATCATTGTATATTAGCGTGTTAGCATGCAAACATTCACTAATTTGCACTAAACACAAACTAGCCTATTAGCTGAGGGTGATGGCCATGCTGTTAGTTTTGCAGGTTTTTGGTCACAAACCAATTGGGACGTAGATTGACGTCCTTCAATAGTCGTCGTCTTTTCAACAAAATTTTGCCTGGTGGGAAAGTACTAGTCAAATTCAAATTTATATCTGATGATAGAGCTTGATGAAAAGTGAAGGGATCAGGATTTATCCTGAGGGGGAATATGAATGTGTGCACCAAATTTCATGGCAATCCATCCAATAGTTGTGGAGACATTTCGCCAGAAACCACAAATGTCAACCTCATGGTGACCAAAGAAACAAGGATTCATTAACCCTTTTCACACTGCTACCTCTGCTGCCGGCTCAGCGGCAGGGCAGTCACCGAGCCGAGCTGACGTCCGTGTGAAAGGGATAGCCGGCACGGCAGGACTATACAAACACACACACACTAGACGCCGACGCTGTTGTGTTTAACATCGCGCCCCTTTTTCTACCACGATGCTCGCGTGCTACCTAAGAACACACACCGGGGGGGGGGCAGTTGTTCGGTCCAGCGTGAAAAAGCAAAGCCGCCGTAACAGCGGATCTTCTTTATCTTTCTTTTACCAAAGTGGTGGACCAGCTGACCGGCATTGCCATCCATAGAGCCACGTCGCTAGCGTGACTCAAGTAGCAACAGTGGTAGTGATATACTGTATAATCTCAGTGTACTACTCAGAAATACATAGAAAAGTTGAAATACACAGTCAGGTTGATGATGCAGCATGTTTGTTAGAGTATATGAACCGAACTTCTGAGGTGAAATTTAACAACCTAGCCAAATCCAAGGTTCTAGGATCAATATTGAATAAACACGGTCAGTGCAGCACATATAAAATTTACAGGTACTGTATTTGTAATAAAAAAGTCTTTGCCCCAGGCTCAGGTTGAGATATTTATTTACGTGATCGAAATAACAAACCACAAACAAAGTGTTTAGCATTTTTTCAGGCAAAGTAGGGAAATATCAATATGGTCAGACAAGCAAAACAACAGATTTATGGTTGATAAATCAGGTAAAATAACTTACAAGGCTCCAGGATAAAATCTAATCAAAGCTGTCAGCAAAACAGATTTTTGCTCAATAAATCCCAAAACTACTGCAAGTTTAAAGTAGAATATTTATCCGATAGAAGCACACGTTTTTAAGATGACATTGTGCTAAAGGGATTGAAGTGATAAATAATGATCTCCTAACGTGTGACATTTTTACTCACTGCACAGTGAAGGACAATATGTAGATTGAGCTACATAGTAAATCCTGCTTAATTGCTGACTTGAGATGTCAAAGTCAAAAATGAGGTTAATGCTGTGACACAGCAAAAACAAAATCACATCAGGACAAAGTAAAACATAAAACAGACAACAGCTGTGTCACTGTGTTTCAGCTCCACCGAACTGGAACTGGGAGGAAGTGCCGCTTAAAACTATTTTATCGGCTTCAATGGGGAGTTTCAGTCTGTGCCAGAGGCCTTTCTGTCCTGTCAAGAAAAAGCAAGGGTAAACACTGACGGACTGTTTCGGCTCCCAAACGTTACACAGCACCAACACGAATAGATTAATGGTACATTTGAAAATTGCGCGAGGTCCATCTAACTACAGGTACTCCTGGGACACTGACACAATTCACAAATCAGGCCAAAGGCAAGTCATTCTTACGCAGGAGTCCCACAGAACTGCATTAAATAACCAAGTGGATGTAAGGGCGGGTAAATCAATTTAGGCCCTACTCCACACACCCGGGCTAAACGTTCGTTGAGTCATTAAAGAAGTAGATAAATACAAAGTGCCGCATCTCGTGTTGATAACACAGCCTTGTGTCAGGTAGAGAGCTTTGTAATTTCATCATCAGACGCCAGGAACGGCAGTGAGTTAACAACACATCACATCAGCGGGACACAGTAGCTGTCATTTTCAATAATAGATATTATTACGCTCGAGGCATGACTCGGATCACGCTGACCTCGCAGTCAACATGAAGCGGCGGTACTGCTGTGCTGTCAAAGTTGGGTCACTGTCACCTCTATCATCTGCATCAGTGTCTTTTATCTGCTTTTCTCTTCTTCTTCCTTTCTCTCTCTCTCTGTCTTGGTTTCTCTCACTGTCGTTCTCTTACATTTTTTTGTTTTGTTTTTCAGAGAGCGTGCTACAGGTGACCAGCGGAGAGAATCACTCGTCTGTCCAGGATTCCTGTGATATAAAGGTAACCATGACTACAGCGAGAGCAACTTAGTGTAATGACCTTTTCTCAGACCGCCTGAGCACTCAGCGAACCGCAGGTGTGATGCGTTTGTCTGCTTCCGTGATTGTGCATTCGTGTGTATACCTTGTCTGTGCTTGCACATCAGATCAGGAGTGTTTTTGTATGTGAGCCACGGCTGCAACTAACCGTTATTCTGCATTTTAAATTAACCTGTCAACTTTTCTTTAAAGGAATAGTTTGACATTTTGGGAAATATGCTTATTTTCTTTCTTCCTGATGGTTGGATGAAAAGATGCACGCCACTTGAACGTATGTAATGATGAATACGAAGCTGGAGTCAGCAGCCAGTTAGCTTAGCTTAGCATAAAGACTGGAAACAGCCAACCTGGCTCAGTCCAAAGGAAACAAGTGTATAAGTGATAATTTTCTCTTTTACAGGAAGGGTTATGTGTCTGACTATTTATTGGTCGGGACGAGTAACTTCCTGGAGTCTTAACTGGTTGCCTAGCAACAGGTCCCAGCCAAGAAATTGACCAACACATAACCACCTGTAAAATGTCATTTGTCATTTGTATCATGATATAAAGTGGTTTTTAGTGAACTTCAGACATGCTGGTAGGCAGATTTTGTTACCTTTGGAGAAAACCAGGCTAACACGTTCTACCTGTTTCCAGTCTTTATGCTTGGATAAGCGAACCCAAATGTTGAACTATTCCTTTATATCTATTCCTGGGATGTTTAAGTAGATCAGCTGCTCAGCAGCTCAATCAAGGAAAGTGCAAACAGGTTTGCCTCATGTCCTCTAAGCAGTTAAGATATAGGAAGATAGGTAAGGTAGTTCTGCAGTAAATGACATTATATAATGTTTGCTGAGCTCATTGGTACAGATGGGTGCCCATAGATAGACTGAGATGTCGGCAGTAACTTGGAGATCTTGCATTAATTGTATGATCATTATTCTGTGTGAATTTGGTGATTGCTCAGTTTTAGTTCACCCTATATTTGCGTACCTGGGCAGGGGAAAAGGAGTTGGCAGCTTGCTGTGAGGCCGCAGCTTTCTTTTGTTTGGTGATTCTTTTGTTAATTTAGTTTAATTGAAATTCCAAGGTTTCATTTTTGTCCTTTCTTTGAGTAAAATTTTTGTAATTGCCACTTATTTGCACTACTCAATCTTATCAACCTAATTGTTCAACATCCCTTTTTTCAGTGCCAAACCACCTCAGCTGCCCTTTATATGGGTTGGCGGTGCTACAGTGAGCACAATATAATCTGAAATAATAAAGGTGTTAGAAATATATTTAGTTTGTTGTCAGGGCCCATTTACAGATACGGCAGTGCAGGTTCCAGTTGATGTTGTACTGGTATTGATATTGTACTTTAGTGGTGCAAATTCCCAAACAAAGTTGCAAGTAGTAAAATTAC
The DNA here is from genome assembly GCA_916701665.1 of Sebastiscus tertius. Classification (NCBI taxonomy): domain Eukaryota; kingdom Metazoa; phylum Chordata; class Actinopteri; order Perciformes; family Sebastidae; genus Sebastiscus; species Sebastiscus tertius. Next base: position 70,700 of record CAKAOH010014157.1, on the reverse strand, counting down.
CAAAAAGCAACTGACACACAGTAAAGCTAAGGTTTTTGAGGCCCCGGGGGGCAGTTGTCCGCTTTGCCCAGCTGATAATCCAGCCTGAAAGTAAACATGCGACATGTGCAGTTTTCAGCTGCTAAACATGGTTGTCAGTATTTGTTGTTTTTAATTATCTGCTCTTGCTGAATTTGTGCATGCTTGTGAGTTTTTGTCAGTATGTGTGTTTGTGTGTGTGACACATACCAGTTTCATTATCCTTGTCTCACTTCATACTCCGTGGCAGTGTGTGACACAACCTGCTGTGTGTGTGTGTTTAATGCCCATGTGGCCCTCTATGTCCACATGTGCACTGGTGTGTGTAATTCTATCCTCTTGTTATTTGGTCATTTAGTTTTCCCTTTGTTCCCACCTCTTGGTACTCTCTCTCTCTCTCATTATAAATGCATGTCTCTCACCCCCTCTTGTTGCCCATACCTCAGAGGGCTCTGGAGCAGCAGATGGAGTCGCACCGTGAGTCGCACAGCAAACAGCTTGGCCACCTGCGAGACGAGATCAATGAGAAGCAGAAGATCATCGACGACTTAACTGAGTCAGTGCCTCATTGTAATTTTTCACCTTCTCCGACATACTAAATCCGGCTTTCTAGAAATACTTAACTTGTAGAGGAGTATAAAATGAGAAGTACAGGCAAAGCAGAGGCATCAATCAAGTATAAAGAACTATCAAAATATCATGGAAAAGGCCTATTTAACTTTATCTTTGAGACTGGACTATGTGGCGCTGTACAATACAGGTCGTATATTGTTCCAGAAGCAGACAGCTTACCCACTCTGTCAGCAGTCTGGGCTCAAATCTGAAATTCAATTCTACCCTCATGAGCAGTGTGGAAGTGCTAAAACTGTGGATACGTGGTCTCAGTTAGTTGAGTTCTACTCTAAGCTCCGCTCTAGCTGCAAGAGGGGCTGAAAACAATATGTGTGGGTGGGTGACATGAGGAAACTGCAGCGTGGGAGGACTTTAGAGTCAAGCTGCAGCTGAACCACAATGTGAAGAGCCACTGGGCTCCTTAAAAACAGGCCCCTTCAGATGCCTCGTTTTGAAGATGTGCCAGGCGTGACCGTCTGGGAGCAGACTGCAGGGCAGACCCTTTCGAGGGACTAAAGTACTATTTCCCAGCTGGCCTGGGGAGTGTGTGGTGACACCCAAGGAGCAGCTGCAGAGAATTCCTGAATGAAAAAAGATATTTGGGGCTGCTTTGCTTGTCCTGCTGGCATGGCCTGATTAGGATAAGCAGCTTGTAAATGGATGGATGGAGGGATGTCGGCGGAATAGAAAGCATCTGTAATAGAAGCAGTGTGACCCTTCAGATCCTTGAAGCAGAGCAGGAATAGTAATACTGGGTATACAATAAATATGCTGATTCAAGGATCAGAAAAGGAGAGCACAATCAAAAATGGTTCAAATTAATAATTCATTTAAAAACAGGATGCCTTTGACCTGATGATACACTCGGGCCACTCAGGTACCCCTGTGGTCAGCCAAAATGCCTGTCAGGTTAGTACAGCTCGGATGTGACTTTAAGGAAAAAAATACATCCTCGGTCTCGTCCACACCGGAGGCAAAAACAATTCATCGCGCCCCATTGACTTTGTATTACATGAAGGTGCCTCCTTGTCATTTCCATCTGCTAGCAAACAACAGAAAAATGCCTAAAAGCTGCTGTGCGGTGGGATGCACTACCAACAGGGTAAAGAACCCAGAACTAAGATTTTATAAGCTGCTGAACTGAAAAAACTGCCTTTTAAAGGAGACAAAAGTGGATAGAGCCAATAAGATGTGAGGCATCAGTGGGAGGAATGGGAAAACTGTGGGATCCTGACACTCTGTGTGACTACAGTACGTGTGCAGCAAGCATGTTGTCCAAAATAATATCAGTTTTTGGCTAATTATATTTCTCTAAGTTAAGCTAAAGCATTTTGACATTATGCAACTTGTGTTATAGTGGAATATAGATAAATCAGAAAGCTATGCCGTGTTGTAGTATATATGTTTGCAAGCGCTTAGCTAACTACATTAGCTTGCTAACTTGTCCCATCATTTTATTTATCAACTGCACCCCTGGTAGACATAGGGGTGCTAAAAATAATCCTTTGACATGCTGAAATCTGATGTTTATATCTAGCTACAGGCATTTTGTTAGCGTTTCAGCCCCATGCCCTTTGCATATTGTGGAACTGATTGTTTTCCCCTTCGGTGGGTGCAGTTTTCAGATTGTGACGCGTTGCTCTCTATTTCTATACAAAAACACTGCCTCTTCATCATTTTTTTGCTCCTGTCGCTTTGAAAGTCAGGGCACGCCACTGAGCTGAAGCCTTACTCCTCAGACTCAGGAAAGACAATTTATTTTTCTCGTGTGACAGTGAGATGGTTGTCAAGCTAAGTCCAAAACGAAACCCATCACAGTACAAGCAATCCTCCTATTAAATAACATTTTTCCACCAGTTCAAAACCCTCTAATAAACCTCTCTGATGTCCTGTAATAATATTTCTTGTGAAATAGTTGAAGGCATAGTAGTAAAATTCTAAGATGGGCATTGAAGTTAAATTAAATAGAACAGTTTTAAGGACATGAGAGTTAATAAAGTTATAATCCAAATGTGCTTTTGTGGAGCTGATATCCATTTCCTAATTGCTTCCATTGTATTAGAGATTCTATTTCACATTTTGGTATTTCAACAACTTGCTAAATTCTTAGACTTCCTTTAGGAGAGAGAAGCAAGGTACACGTTTTTCCATTAAAATACTTTGAAGCTATCCACTGAATCCCTAAGTGAGCCATTATTCCCTTTTTCAGTTGTAACCAGATGCAGCAGCTGGAGTTGGAGCAACTGCACTGTGACTTTGAACGTCTCAGGAGCCAAGAGCATCACAAGAGCCGGCAGCTTGAGGAACTGACGTGAGTCTCCGCTTTACTGTGCTGGCCAGCTTTCAAACACTTCACCATATGGAGGCCCGAAGGCGAGCTGCCTCTTGTGATTCGCGTCTTCCATTCCTCTCTGTCATTTGTTTTCTCTTTGTCTATTTGTTTTCCTCTCACTCTGCAGCTCTGTCATCCTATTTACAGTAAACTGTATATCTCTCCCTGTGGAGTAATACAGTCATACAGTTTATGGCTAAAATGATCTGGAGGTTAACCCTTTTAAATCTCTCTTTGCCTCTTTCTCTCTTGGTATCTTTCCTTCTGTGTAAGCCTCTTTGCATCTCCATTATGGAGTTTTGGGACAAGGTGGCAGCTGCCTGTTAGTAGACTTCTCTCTCCACTGACCTTTGCAACATATTGCATCAGATGGCAGATGGGAAACAGCCCCACGAGTCGGGCAGCCGGTCTAGGCTTGTGTTTGTTCTTTATTCATGAATTATTCTGGCAAGAACGCGGTACTCATTAGGGGTAAATAGAAGTTCATTTTGATTTTTTTTTATCTGTCTATCTATAGATTTCTCCATGAGCGACACGAGCAGTCAAAGAGGGATCTCAAAGGGCTGGAAGAGACTGTTGTAAGTCATTATTTACTGTCACGATTCACCAGGCTCCCTCTGAGGCAACTGATCCACTAAATACTCTCTAACTGCTTTGACTGCACTATTTCCTCTCTCCTTTCATACTGAAGGCTCGGGAGCTCTACACCCTGCACAACCTCCGCAAGCTTTTCGTTCAAGACCTCACAGCTCGAGTTAGAAAAGTAAGCCAGACACAACTTAACACAACACACTTAAACTTTAATTCCCCACATATAACAATCTAGAGTATATGTGGCTTCACCTAGACTGAATGATTTTTTGGGAACTACAGTATTTGCAATGGCATTGTTTCCTCAACACTAAAATATCTGTGCCTTTTCTGTTGACAGAGTGCACAGATGGAGCCGGATGATAGCGGGGGATATATCACCCAGAAACAGAAGATTTCCTTTCTCGAAAACAACCTGGACCAGCTTACAAAAGTTCACAAGCAGGTAACGATGAGCTGCAGATATAAAACTATAAATTATAGTGAAGGAGAACCAAAATAACATTTTACCCATCCACCATTTCTTTAAAAATTAGGACAAATTATACGGTTTCCCTCAGCCTGGGACTCTGATTATCACTGTGCCGAGCACAGCAGTGAGGCGGAAACATCTTAGCTGGATAGAATATGTGGGGAGGGTAGAAAGAGCGAGCCAAATTAAAATACAGAGCAGCGTGTTTGTCATTGCTCTCCTATGGGCAAAAGTAGCGCTAGCACCATCAATCATCCAACTACTTCACATGAAAGTCTCCTTGAAAACAGAGCAACAGGAGGTGTTAAACCACGCCGGCTTCAGGGAAAAGAAGCCGCACAGCATAAAACACAAATTAAATCATCAAGCAGGTGCACGCAAACAAGCTCAGTTTTTCTCCTCCTATCTCTAGTTGATGCACACAAACTCTCAAAGGCAACCTTGTGCTAAAAAAGATTAGACATACACACACACACACACACACACACACACACACACTGCGCATCTTTCTTTAATATTCCTAAATGGACTACAGCGGTGGTGGACAGCGTGTTGATGTGCTAAACGTTGTGCAGAGTGGTACATCTACTCACGCTGGCAGATTGGTGAGAGCTGCACTGCAGCAGAGTGTCAGGCAGAAAACCAATCCTAAAGTGGCTGCTGGGAGACGGCATCCCATCCACCACCTGCCGATACTGTGGGAATGGAAGATGAAAGTCATGGTCATAAATCAGCAAACTCCTAGTGGAAAGTGATAAGACTTCCAAACACAGACAGTGGTCAGTGCACTGGGGCTACGGATGAGTTTCTCTGCCCTTGTAAAGCTATAATAATGTCTGCCTGTCTTTCCATCTGCACACACTCCAACAACTGTCACAATTTTGCTTATAATATCACTTACCTCCTGTGGAAATCCATTTTTGGGGGGGATTTTTTCCCTTTAACATGACTCACCACCAAACAATAAACTCGTACCGCCAAACTTCAGGTGCTTCTATTGAATTCCTGAATTATTTTCTGCTTTGTCTGTTAGATAACGTCGCGTGTTTGCTAAACCCTCTGATCTTGAACTCTGCAGGATGGGGATTACTTTGCATGATCACGTAGTAGTGGACTCTCTGTGTTTAAGGTGCTCAGTCATTGGTTTTTCCACGTTTACCTTTCCCCACTGTGAGCAGCAATTTAAAATCCATAAATTTCCACATTAATTTTGCTTCATGAGCATAACCATAAACGAACAAGACCATTATCTAGAAGCGACCTCGTTGTGTTGTACATTATGTGCCACAGGATTGTTTTTTTTCACATTTTACGGTAATAGTCATTATTAACACAAATTGCACCTAAAGCATTGCCTACTTTTTCGGAGTGTAGTCAGTTGAAGAACTCAAACTTTGTGGGTGTTTTGTTGGTGAAAAAGTAAGTGAAGAAACATGCATTAAGTCTTGTCTCGAAATGTGTATCAGTGCCAATCATATTTTGTTTTTACTACCAAACGATGCATCACTGAAAATTGTCTTCCTTGTTGCCTGACTGAGATGTTATTAGCACCATTAGTCCCTGATGGTTGAACTCGGGCTCTTTAACGGAGGTGGGCGGTTAACCAGATGTACATTTTTCCAAAACCATCCCAGTAGTGGGCGTCTCTGTTTTACGTAAACCAATGATCTACGTGGCCGTTCCTCTCATGTGCGCCAGGAATCAGTCCCGTCTTGTAGGTTATTTTTTAGGTTAGCTTGCCTTCAATTTCAGGAAGTTAAGCATTTTTTCTTCAACATAAATTTTCTTGCAGCATAAGCTGTCTTTTTATAGACAATTTCTCATCAGATCACACTTGACACTCTTCTGTTTCACCCCACTGCACCTATTTGGCTCTAACTGACAAAATGTTCCAGTTCAAGAGGGATATGCGGCCACTTTGCTATGTCGATTGTTGTATACATACTACCTGTTGTTGTGCTCTTCTTGGCACAAAATGTTGGATCCTTCACATTGCAAAACATGAAGATGCTTTTCTAGTGGAAGTCTCAAGGTCAAATAAGAAAGAAAAATCACATTCTTATTTTTATTTTTCAAAACAAACAAGAGCGAAACTTCATACACAGGTCTCAAAATGGTACATGGCAATGTTAAAGGGACCAACATTCTTCATAAATTGTATTCATAAATCCTATTCATAAATTGTTATCCCTGACAGAAAAAAAAAAATAACTTCAAGAGAATCTGAGAGGATTATTACAAGGTCACATACATGTACAGTTAATCCCTGGGCTTACTGTATGTGTTCTTGTGTGTGTGTGTGTCAGCTGGTACGTGACAATGCAGATCTTCGCTGTGAGCTTCCAAAACTGGAGAAGCGTCTTCGGTCTACAGCTGAGCGAGTTAAGGCGCTGGAGGGTGCTCTGAAGGAGGCGAAGGAAGGAGCCATGAAGGACCGCCACCGCTACCAGCAGGAGGTGGAGCGTATCAAAGATGTGATGAGGACTCGCCATCCCTTCCGCCGACCCCATGCTGCACAGATAGGTAACACGTGCTCCTCGCTCACAGATTCAGCTCCTTCAGAAGAACTGAACAGCCATCAGCAGTGATCTACGCTTTATATCACATGTGGCTGCCTGTGTCATATTAGTAAAAGCTATATAATCGGATAAAATGGTCTTCTAATCTGTAGGTAGGCAGTGATCCATTGCATTCATCCATTAATATGTGATCTGTAGGTATTAACATGCAATATTCCAGTGTTACTATTGCATTTCTGTTTAGGACGTTAATTGCTTTCCTATAATTCTCGCAACTGTATTTCGTTGTCTCAGTACTTGTACTCTGTGCAGTGACAGTAAAACTGAATCTCATCTAATTCAGTCCACAATCAAATCACACAAACAACTGTTTCCATGTCTACAAGCCCTTTCATTTAAGTTTATATAGTCACATTACAGTTTTTCTCAATTGCTTAAGTACGTCTTTTTGTACTTCTCAAAACAATAAGTGCAATCACTACAGTTATTTATACTGTGTTAGCACAACACCTGCAAAAAGCTTGCACTGAATGATATGAGCCACAGTATGAATGTTATTGCAACAGTAATGTTAAATGAAAAAAGTAGAATATAGATAGATAGATGGATGGATAGATAGAAAGACACACCATTAAAACATATACAATATACAACATTTACAATAGTGCACATGGGCATGCAGCAGCAGGTTATTATATAAATAATAAAAGAGAGCACATCTTATAAAATAAGTGTTCCCTGGTGCGGAGTTCAGGGAATAAAAGACTTCTTACATGTTAAAGCCTCTGAACAGCCACACAGCGTGCATAAACTAACTGAGTGACATCTTCCTGCGTCTCCTGTTAGCTTTGTTGAACATGTTAGGGCGGGACACCTTTATCATTCTTATTGGTAGATGAAGATTTGTGAGCTAATAATCACCTTCAACCTGAGCAGAGGTCTAATCAGCCAGAATAACTGAAAACACCTGTGTGGTCGATCAGAGGCTTTAAATGTCTCAATATACTGTTAGGATTCATGTAGATTACTAAAGGAACTATTGTAGAAATCATGTACAGTAAATCCTCTCCACCACTCCACAGCTTAGGCTGCACATGTAAACGCTCTCGTCTATCTGGTCACACCACTTCATCTGCTCCTTATCTGATATTTGCCTTTGCAACGGCCCTCTCATGTCTCTGCTGTGTGATTTCCTCACAGGCAACATCCATTGTTGGATTTGCGTCATCATCTGTCACCTCCTTCGTTCCCCCTCACCAGAACACCACATATTTGCACACCACCTCCTCGTGCATGAGCGAGATGTGAGACGAGTTTTCTGCACCAATCTTGTTCCATAATCAGGAAGACTCCGGTTCACCACTGTGCAACACATTAATATGTTTGACAACCGTTAGAAACTGAATTCAGCAACACGTGCTAGTTGCCATAAAATGTGACAATGTTTATGACAATACCAAAATACTTGAATATCTGTGATGGTTGCCTGGAATATTTTGCATATAAGGATTTACGCAATGAGCTCTTCTGGGAGAAATACAATTTATTAGAAAAGCAGCGTAATCCATTTTAATCACCAAGCTTTACTTCATCGCTGTGTCAATGGAAGATAATTGCACTCATGCGTTTGAATTCTGTGTGAAAGAAATGAGACGCCCATGCTGCTGTGAGAAAATGAGCTATTGATTTGAGTGTTTTTAGAATAATGATTTTCATTTGAGGATTATACTAAAGCAGCTGAGAATAACTGTGATATTGTGTTGTAAATTAAAAGTCCAACTGCAATCACATTTCCTCATACCTTTTTCCAGTAAAAAATAATGTTAATGTGTTTTTTTAATGTGTTGTTAAGAGTTGTTTTATTTTTAAAAGGAAGAAAAAAAACGCCATTCTGTTGAATTAATGGAAAACTATTATGAAACCAAAAAATATATATATATGTAAATTTCTCCCTTTTGATTTCTAATTTGTTCTTGAAGGATAACACAGGACAAGTGATTTACAGAGCAGATATGTGTGCTATAGCAGACATTTTTTTATTTTATTTCAGTTGGACTTTATTATTCTCAGTATTCCAGTCACATTAAAATGTATTATTTTGTGCTATAGACGACCGTGTAGCACAATCCCTTGAGGGCAGTATACCGGTAAATATGATGTTTTTGTGTTCTCTGGCTGAATGGATCAATCAATAGATCAATTCTGTTTTATCGCTTGCAGCCAAGCCTGTGCGTGCTGGCCACTACCCACTGTGCTCTCCCACCAACCCGTTCTTCATCCGAGGCTACAGCGAACACCCCGTTGCCTTCAGCAAAACTGTTTTCCACAACAGCAACAACCAACAAGCAGTTGCTCCTGCTGCTCCTGCTGCTCCTGCAACACCAGAGAGTGAGCCCAGGTTACATGAGGCCAACTCCAACCAGAACAGCCCCACCAAACACCTCGACTCCAAAAACAACGGTTCACAGGACAACGACGCTCAGGAAAACACGTGAGTAAACCCAGTTACATGAGGTTGAATTTGCGATTTAAGCTCATGGAGTAGTAAACTGCAGGATGGACACATCCTTGTACAAAATAGTTTGGACTACTAAACTCAAAGTCCACTTAAAAAAGTTTTTTCCAGAGCTTTCAATGGCAGTGCAGTTGTCATGACAACAATGTGCTGATGTGGACTGTGAAATGCAATTGAATGCTCCAGAAACAGCTAGAAAGTGGAACTTGAGTTAAGATTATTTTTGACAAACTATGTCCAGGGTCAAAAATACATTTTCATGCTCCAAGCAAAGTTAATATTTCCTTTTACTACGATATCTGTGAATAATCTGTGTTCTGAATTATAGTACACTGCTTTTAAAAAGCTTAAACACTGCATTGTGTTTGTAGATGTACAACTCAAACTTAACTAAACTCAAAGACCATATCAATCTAGAGATCAAGATTTTGAAACACAAATCCCACTGTTACATTTACATAAACATCTCTTTCTCCCGTCCGTAGCCTTCCAGCTGAACCAGCGAGCAAAGCAGACAAGAACACCGCAGAGATGCTTGATTCAGAAAATGGTGAGCCCTGTTCAGATGACGCCTTTTAGAATAACGAGATCTTATGTTTTTAGTGGTTTCCATTATGCTAGCATACCAGCCATTATGTGTGAATGATGTTTGATATGCTCTTACAGAGTGGTGGCTGTTAAACCAGGTTACAGTGATTGCTCTGCTGCTATGATGACAATTCATCCCGCTGTTTTCTTTTTGCTTTCATCTTCTCGTAATGGGCTCTTAGTATGCCGTTTTGAATCTGATTCAGAGCCACTGGTGTGTGATGAGAAGGGTTTCAGTATAGGTCAACTATCTTTGGATAAAATGTCCATATATTTATGAGATGCAGCTTCATTTTTTAAAAATTCACTAAAGAAATTATCTTAGTTAGCTTGTTACAGGATACTGCTGCTGCTATTTGAGGCTTTTCTGCACCTTCGTGTGTGTGTGTGTGTGTGTGTGTGTGTGTGTGTGTGTGTGTGTGCCCTCATCAGCAGCAGACTCTGGAGGAGATAGATTAAGCTAGCAGTGTCATTACTCAGCCAGACAGATAGCCGGCCAGACAGGCTGAGTGGCCACCTCAGCCTCTGACCCAGTGATGACAGTTGTAGAGTTGTGTAACAACACCACGCCTCTTTGATTCTCCAGGAATATCAATAAAAGTCATAAACTGGGTCAGAGCCGATATATCAATCTGCTGCTATAGCGCCTGCTTTTTATTAAATATCAGTGACGATCCCTTAAAGAATTTAATCAGGCTGGTTTTAGTTTTTGCTTCCCGTGCTGCCGTTTCAGAGGGTTTTCAACGCTGCCAACAAGAACATACTGAGAAAAACCCTGATATTTGTCTCCTTTTGGCATAAAAGTACTCACGCTCAATAGTGGCAGCTGCTCACATGCTATGAGTCGCCTCAAGAGATTTGTAAATATTTGCACTGTTAAGGATGTAATTAGTGTGCAACTGTTTTTAGATTTATTTTGTTCAGTTTTATTTCATTTTCAATATTTTAATTAGTATTTTCCCCCCAAAATGGACATATGGCATTTTTGGAATGAAAGTGCCTGTGCGCTGTAATGTATTCTGAAGTCAAACTCGGTGGGAAATTTCCCTCTGGTCCCTCACTGGTAATTTTTACTCTGGGATATGATTCTACTCGGTGTCATGCATTTCAATAAGAGCTTATGGAAAACTGTAAAACTCAAAGCCAAATAGCTCTGCAAGGTTCTGTTGAGGTGTAGCCTTGACAGTTCCTATTAGGATTTTTATTAACTGTCCTACCTTTTTTTTTTAAAGAGCGATTAAACTGAGCATCCTTATAGTCCGGTCAAGCATGAGGCTCCTTGATAAAATAGCCAACTCATCAAATTTAAGCACACAAATTAAGTAAACCTTCTCCCATGAGCATAAGCATGTCTGGGTGTCGATGTGTTGTGTCGCATAAAAAGCCAATTAAATATTTAGTGAGATTAGTCCCTGTTAGGGTAGTTCAGGGAAAACACAGGGGGGCCTCTAAAGATTGTAGTGCTACAGTAGCTGCTCGGAGTAGGAGGACTTTTTGACATAGCACTTTCCATTAAAACACCTGGAAAATTGATGCAGATAATCCAGAGAATGTAACTCTGATCCAGAAACTACAAAGAGAGCCAATATTTCATTTAAGTGCTGTGTTGTTGCACTGTTGGTCTAACCGTAAGGACACTTGTTATAGGGCTTGTTGTGCTTTTATGCAACAAAGTTCTCTGGGTGGGAGGACTCTCTTTTAAAACATGTAGCACTTGTAGCATTACCTGTGCTAGTATTACCGTAATAGAGTAAGAGTGTCCTCAGAAAAAAGACCGAATTGGTGGTCTGTTCAAACAGTGTAAAATAACTCATGTTTACACATTTCTGACAAGCGAGCTCTGGCAGGCGGGCAAATAAAAACCCCTCCGGAATAACAACAGCATTGGTCATTTGTTCAAACGGCGTGAAATGAATGTTTATGTTTAGAAGCATATGTTCTCATACCACTGAGTAAACTTGGAAAATGTGCTGCTGCTGTGTCTCTCCGAGCCGACTCGGTCGAAAGACCTTTAAATTGCACATATGGGTTTGTTTTAAAGTGACAGTGACAAACACTCTGTTCATTCATTTGTGTGTGAGGACTTATTGTTTGAGAACCAACACAGAATGCAACTGCTTGTTCCAAAGCCATCTCCAGTGGCTTTGGGTTGTTTCAATTAAACCCACTTCTTCCCTGATTTACACACCACCGACCCTCTCACCGTGCACCTGCCTGCCTCCTTATGCACCTCTTTCTGTCCACAGGAAACACCACAGATATCAATGACAACAGGTAAGACTGCGGCACCCTCTCTGATTACTGCAAAACACCCGCTGGTTATTTGCTGTTGTCTTACTGCAGGCTTCCATGTCGTCAGTGTCGGGCAGAAACCTCTAAAATGTAACTTGTGCAGGATTTTGTAGAAACTGATTTCATTTTAGGGTGTATTTTGGACGTTGTATGATGAGCTTACAACAGCTTGAAATGTTTACTTTTTATAGGAGATAATCATGGCTGAAGTAGAGCTCGAAATAACTGATTTAATACCTCTAGCATGTTTAAAAATAGTCTGTTACGGGTATTGCATTGCCACATTCACCTTGCACGAACCGATCCCCTCTGTGTTTAAAGACCAATTACTGTAACTAACATCACTGATTTGCTTCCCTCACTGCTGTGTCTCTCTGCTCCCTCGCTGCCCCCTTGTTGCTGTCACCGCTACTGCTGCTCCTGCTCCTGCTGCTGCTGCTGCTGAATCCGGTGACGGTGCTGTGGCCGCCTTTGATTCTGCTGTGTTGAATAGCATGTGTCTGAATGTGACTTCTGTGTCCAGAACTGACGTCTGTGACAATCAGGACCCAGCCAACCTCTACAGCCGGCAGCCGGAGACCTCAGCCAGCTAATAGTCCTGAGCAGGTAAGAAAGAACACCGAAAAGCAGAGCAACTCTTCAATGTGTGTGCTGCAGAACACAGGTCCATGAATCACAGGTCAAAAAGGAGTCATTAAACTTAAACTCACAAGTAACCAAACAAACAATCTCCAAACAAGGGGCTATATTTCTGGGGGTTCTGGTATAGCCAGCGGGGTTTCCGTGCCAAGATTTCCTTTTCCATGCACTGCTCATTGTTTACAGTCTGATTAGCAACTTGAGATGCGAGACCGGAATTGAGAGACGACGTGTACGACCGGTTTGTTTCACAAGTAGCCGGTTTACAATCTAATTGTAAAACACTATTGGAATGGATATGTTGGGTTGGGAGCAGCTCTTGTCTTGTGAAACATCACTTTGACTTTCGAGGTTATTGGGTCTCGGCCCTCAGGTGCTGTGCAGAGTTAACAGCAGAAACACGGCCAGCTGCCAGGGCGAAGGGACAGCTTTATTTTATGTGGGGCCTTCCACACTAAAAACACCTACACTCACTGAGTAGAGACACTTTGCACAAAAATACCCAACAAACAGCATCTATCTCGGATCAATCTAATTGTAAACCAATAAAAAGCTAAATTATCATCAGACTATAGCCTATGGGTTCCAAGATTGCATTTCGGCCAGTGCGTTCTGCCTCTTTCGCTCGCCACATTGACTGTTTACCTACATTCAACCAAAGCCTGCTCGAACGTGATTGGTCAATACTATTCGGACTACAAACCCAAACCAGAACGCTTCCGATGCCAAAATCTTGTGCCGTTGCCTCCAGATTCTAGACAGAGATTACCAAACAAACAATCAAAGCTTTATTCCACTGAACTTATCCATTATAGTTTTGACATAGCATCTGAAAAATCCACCTGATCTGTTCAATAAGTATTAAACACTTTAAAAATAAAGAATAGACGAGGTCTTTGGAGCCCTGAAGCTACACGAGCAGCTTTGTTCTATTTGTACTGAACTTAATGGACTCACATTCATAAATAACCAGATGTTGTGAAAACCTGAAGGCTTTTGAATAGCAGACTTTGTAACTTTGAGTAAAGTTGCACTTCATACAACAATGCTTTTGATGCTTTTTCCAATTAAAATACCACACAGTAGGATGCTTTAAAAATGTGCTTTAATACTTGCATATGTACCATTTATTGTCTAAAAATCTTGCCTAGAATGGCAACATTAAATGTTAGTGATTACATACAAATTCACATACATGTGTTAGGTAATTTAAATTCATGTGAATGTTAATCCTGAGAACCGTGGGCTTGTTTCACAAAAGCAATTTACAAGCACTGCTTGCACAAAAATGATGGCAACGTCAAATCTCACACATGACTGGCTTGCAAATTTCAGATAAATTTGTGAGTCCTGCAGGGCTCTCGCATACTAATAATTGGGTCGCAATTTGTTTTGATTATTCAAACATGTCAAAATTAACAGGAAAGGAAATGATCATAACGCTGCAAGTTGCACATTGAAATGGGACCCTGGGCACAAAATATAACAGCGCTGCTGCTCATCAAACCTGAATAAATGCCGATTGAAACAGGATTTATACATGCAGTAATAGACAGGTTCTTTTCTTATCTATACTTTTGCAGTAGAAGAGTATCTTGGGTATATTAAAACACTATTGGAATGGATATGTTGGGTAGGGAGCAGCGCTTGTCTTATGAAACATCACTTTGACTACGGAGGTTATTGGGTCTCGGCCCTCAGGTGCTGTGCAGAGTTAACAGCAGAAACACGGCCAGCTGCCAGGGCGAATGGACAGCTTTAGTTTCTGAGGGGCCTCCCACACTAAAAATACCTACACTCACTGAGTAGAGACACTTTGCACAAAAATACCCAACAAACAGCATCTGTCTCGGATCAGCACTCTTTTTTTTGCATTGCCTCATAAATCCTATCCGAGGGTTAAAGATTATACAATATTATAAAAAAAAATCTTCCTCTGGGAAAGACCCACGTGAGAAAAGGGAAATTAAATTACTGCCACTGGGTTTTTACTTCATCCCACTGCTTTTGCTGTCACAGGCTTCATTCTGTTGCCTTCTTTATGTATTCAAGTTAATATTATTTAACACCACTTATCACAGGAACAACAGTGAATTAATTTAGAAACTTCAGACCTAATTTGCAGAACTAGTGCTGTGATTTAATTCAAACCATTTTCTAGAGACTAGAATGTGTAATGTGCCGACACTCTACGTAACACTCAACCTGCAGACTGCTTTATTATAAGTGCTATGTGGTGAAATACAACTCTATGAGCTGCCATGAAGTTTTCTGCAGAGCAAGTTCTGCACAGTGCTGGTGGATTTAATATCCTATGAAGTCTAAATATGGCCCCAGACTGCTCCATGCAGTTCCCAAACACAACCAGCTCTCAGTGAAGACACCAGAAATAAAATGATTCGAGAAGTGTTCCTTCTGGCAGTGTTACCATGACTCACTGGCTGCTGTCTCGCTCTCCCTGTTTCTCTCAAATGTATCTGACTGTTGCTCTTACTTTCTGTTTCTCTGTTTGTCTCTCTCTCTCTCTCTCCAGGCAGACGTTTCTTTCTGAGGCCTCCTCTGTAAATCTGCATGCAGCTGATCACTGTCCTCTCAACCTCCCCCTTCCTCTCTCATCCTGCTCACCTGCTGTAAACAGACCTCTATCTCTCCCGTGTCCCCTTTCTCTCCCCTGCTTGCTCCTCTCCGATCCATTCTCCTTCCTGTACAATGGTGTGGGATGTATGTGAGATCCATGGCAAGCACTGCATCTCAAATGCCCGACTTGGCAGCTTACACCCATATTGGTGCACAACCTCCCCCATAAAGGTGGGGGGGAGACGGTGCAGTGCTTTAGGTAACCACTAGGATGTGCTGTTAGTCTCAGTGAGGGTGTCACAGTGGACATGAAATCAGTACATTGTAACAGTAAGCTTTAACAGTATTACTATTATTAAACATGCGTATGGATCTGAAAAGTTAAACATGAAAACAGTGAACCTCAAACTGACTTTACTAATATTTACACTTTTGACTGTGCATGTTGATTTTTGATGTCGGTCTTCAGTACATGAACGAGGAAGAGAGAGCAAGTGAGGCAACATTACCATGAAATGTTTCAGTTTAAAATTACACTGTAAGTCAGTGTAAGTGGGGAATTCAGTCTTTAAAGGGAATTGCGCTGAAAGGATGAGGCTGGCACTATTCAGTATTTTTGTTATTGCCAACAAATTTCAAGAAAAGACAACAATGTGTTTCTGTGTCTCAGTATTTTCCGACTTGCCCGACCTGCCTTTGGCTCTCAGTCTCAAGACAACTGAAGACGTAAATATTTAAAAACCGGCCTTGAATATATTTTATTTTTTAATAAAAGGTGCAGTAATTTCCTGAAAACACCTAGGCACTACTAAAACAGGAGTAAATAGTGCATTTGTTGGAGGACTGTTTTCAGCTGTGGATTAAAACACATTTGGTGTTCTAGGGACTTTTTACAGCGGCAGGATGGCGTATGACGGATTGACTCAAAATAAACTGCAGTGCCATCAGGATAATTACAATACTGTATGATTATTTTAGAAACAGTGTCCGTAGTCATAGAAACAATATAGTCCATAGCGTTGCCACGTAGGTAGAACCACACACATTTAACTAAAACACACATACGCACACCTGCCACAGTTGAAACTTGGCCGAGCCTTAATTTAGACAATAGACAATTTCTCACATTTGACCTTTTTTACTCAAATTAAACAAAGGAAAATTAAGTTTATATATAGTATGCAGTCTTTAACTCCTCAAGATTCTTGTATTTTGGTACCCTTTGAGAATATATTTCAAATACTTACATTACATAATATAAAGTTTTTCTTCCATAATACAAAGTTTTTCTCTTGTTAGATTAAGATAAATAGTCACCCAATTAACCCCTATATACATATACAGCATAGCAAGTTTTACTTTTCAATCTTAAAGCTTCAGATGGCTCTGTTAGTGGCACCTGATGAACCGTAGCGCTAAATGAGGAAGTTGGTTAGTTGGTTGTTTCAAAATAAAAAACCTCAGACCATCAGTCGCCACAGTATGTCTGACTTTCGGTACACTGTTCTGGTTTTAACTAGTCTGAAAAGCAACTTTGACTGAACCTTGAGTGAAGTCTAAAACACGTGATTTCTGATTGGTGTTAAAAGACTGACTGTGTCGTAGTAGAGAGACTTATAAACTGTAAATCAAAAAAGAAAAACTGCCTGTCAGGGATCGTCTGTGAGATATTCAGTCATTGTCATGTCAACCAAAAGCATGACGGAGGGGGAAAAAAAGAAATGTGTAGCAACTATTTTTATACTGCTCGTTTCAAAGAAATATATTTATCATTTGCTCTATTTTAAATGTTATTTATTTGCTATTTATTCTTAATTTATAGCAGTTGTTGAATGTGAAGCATTTTGCATTAGTTTTGATGTGTGCTTTGAATGTTTTGGATTTCAGATTTCCAACGTTTTGTCATTGAATGAAAATGCGCGCACGTGTGCAGCAGCTGCCGTTACCAATATGAATTAGTTTAGGAGATGACTAATCCTGCGGTTCTTTATGAACCACCTCAGATTGAAACCAAAGCCCTGATTGTAGTGATTCATCTAAACCAGGGGTTACTGTAGGTTATCAGCTGATACAGCCCTGTCTCATCATTCTGACACACACTGATCGCCTAATCAGCCAATAAGGTGGTTGACCTTTGACCCCAGAATTCAGATATATTATATATCCTGTTACTTGGTTGCAATCTAAGTTATCTGAGCAGATAAGTTGATTAACTGTCCACACACACACTGAAGGTCACGCCGATCTTAGACACACTAATGGTCACGCCGCCCTTCAAACTCTCTCATTGACCTCCTGATCAGCCAGTCAGGACGAGAGAGTCAACGCAGTATGGACTGTATACGTATGTGTGTGTGCGTGTGTGTGTGTGTGTGTGTGTGTATTTTGGGAGAGACAAGGAGTTGTATCTTAGCACAGTCTCTCACTCTTTGACAATCCTTTCAACCAAACAGACCAGTAACGCTTTAGATTACAGCCTGCAAACTAAAGTGCAGATATTTTGTAATACTAATGGGGTACTTACCTAGTAGGCATGAGGGGAAAAGTACATGAGAGGGTTACAAATTTGTGTTTTTGGGGCACCTAGAAATGAATTACACCTAATGTACTTTTTTAAATGAACTTGTATTGACAGGGGACCAACAGACTTGGTGTATATGTTGTTTTACAATAACTACAGTATATCATGAAAAGGAGCTAAACTTCATCTGGCACTTTAAAAGTTCTCTATATGATATCCACTGCATTAATATAGCAGCAAACAACTGTTTTCTATGTAAAGGGATAGAGGAGTAATGTCTACCTGAGCAGAGAATGAAGTTGCTCTCCCTCTGTGTGTGTTGTAATCAGAGCTTCTCCGCACTTTGTTGACATCTCCGGGCTGGCCGCGCCTGCTTTTAGTGAACATTCATGCATGTGAGCGTGCCCCACTGGCTCACGGCCGCTGCTCTGCACTCACACAGCTGTTAAAGCTGAAAGCGCCATCCCAACCGACGGCGCCCTTGCAGAAGCGTATGTTGTTTCCCCCTCAGGTTCACACTGTGAGCTCTGTCAGCAGTGTTACCATTGTTTCTCCACTGTTAATGCTGTTAGCGGCTACGAACCGCTGGCTCATATTGTGGAGGCAATATAAAATACTTCCAATATCACATTTAGCACCTTTAACATAGTATAAACATACTTTTATTATAAACATTAATATAGAATATGATATAAAGACATTCATAAAGCTCTCACCTGAAAAGATAGACCACACTTACTATACTATATGTTGGCCAATACAACTTACCATTAAGTTTGTCTCTTGGCTCCACAATTGTTTCTGTTCTAGTTTCTTCTCTAATATCAGTTTTTGTCAGGTGGATTTCAAAATTACATTACTGTTCTTCAGTATTATATCATCAGTTTTAGCCCCATCCCTCATTTCCCCTCTTAAACATAAAGTTGTTACCCTCTTACACTTTAATATCTTGTCCTATACTCTTGTACTTCCCTCCTAAGATTTGTCCCGTGCAGTTGCCCAGTAAGCATTTTACCGATACCCTGTACATACTAAATAACTACGTTACATAAATTGTGGGCTGTAATCTCAAGCGTTACCGACAGGCCCTCTGTTCTATATTTATATTGAGGCTTATCAGAAATGCATGAAGCACTTTATACTATCATTATTTTCTTTATGCTTTCTCTCTTCGCTCCTATTCACAAGACTTTACACTGAGTATGTAATACTGCGGTAGTTCAGTTTGACTTTCTCCAAAGGCTGAAAAAGGACGTTGAACTTGAGAAACTTTACACTATCATCGTGTGGGAGTTTGCATAACCTAACGAAACCATGAGATGAATGTGAATGACCTTTTTTGCTGTTAATCAATGAAAACCACACAGAAAACAACTATTCCCCTGACATGTCCTGTGGTTGTACACTGAGCTGTAAATGTGTGGATGAGTGTAGACTTTATTTTTATTCTTAATGTTCTGTTCGTCTGACAGTTAATTGTAATCAAACTGAAAATATTCCGGCAAGGTAAATAATATGTGATCCTGTAGCCTAAATATGCAGAAATATAACTATGACACGAATGGTAGGGTGGTTTGAAAAAAAAGAAAAGAAAAAACAGATGCAAAATGTCTGTGTTCGTTTGTACATGTGTGCGTTGGTTGGTTTGTTTATAGCGTGTGATTTAGTGCATGCAGTACTTTCTTCTGTAGCTGCTGAACAACAGTACTGTTATCTCATGGAAGTCCTTTCAATAAAGATGATCCTGTGTACATATTATCATTATCACACCGTCTTGTTCTTACTGTACCCCACCACTTTAATTATGTGAGATGTTTACCCCTGAAGCACTTTAAAAAGGCACATTGAGCAGATGTTGATACCTCTATGTTATAAAAAAGATAAAAACTGAAATTACTATTTGCTTAAGAGAAATTAGTGTGTCTGTATTTTCATAAATATGTAGACTTAAGATTAACGCTGGGGAGTAGAGCTGCAACGATTAAGCGATTAGTTTACAACTATCAAAATTAATTGCCAACTATTTTGATAATCGGTTTTAGTAAAGTTTCAAGAAAAATCTAAATTCTCTGATTCCAGCTTCTTAAATGTGAATATTTTCTAGTTTCTTTACTCCTCTATGACAGTAAGCTAAATATCTTTGAGTTGTGGACAAAACAAGGTATTTGAGGACGTCATCTTGGGCTTTGGGAAATACTGATTTTTCACCATTTTCTGACATTTTATAGACCAAACAACTAATCAATTAATCAAGAAAATAATCAACAGATTAATCAACAGTGAAAATAATTGTTAGTTGCAGCCCTATTGGGGAGGGGCCAGCTTTTTTTTTATAAAATTAAATATAAGCCCCCCTCTCCTACAGTCCCTTACCACAAAAAAGCACACGCAAATGGTTCAATATGTTGTCAATAAATCCAGGTTGATAGAGAACAAGGAGAGGTAAAACAGCTGTAACAATATGACGTGTCAGTGATATCTAGAAACCGTTATTAAAGGGGAACCACGCCCATTTTCAAAATTAGTACATATTATTCCTATGGTCTAAGACAGTCCAAAAATATTAGTAAACATGAACAACTCTCTCCCAAATCCAAAAACTAGATAGAGCGCTAAAACTCATACGTGATGTCATCGAGTATAAATAGTGGAGCTGCTCCATAGACGATGAATGGTGAGAGATGTTCTAGACGACACTGAGAGCACCCAGGGGATCTTTCTGAGTATATGGAAACATTTTCTGTTTCACAACTAACAACAGTACAACAGAATAAAGCTCATTCGAGTATAAGAAAGAAAACAAACATTCTGTGGGTCCATAAAATCAGTCTCCCATGCATTGTTAATGGAGCAGATCCACGCTTTATACCCTAAAACATCACAAGTTTGAGTTTTAGCTCTCTAGTTTTTGGATTTGGGAGAGAGTGGTTCATGTTTACTGATTTACTTTTTGGACTGTTTTAGATCATAGGAATAACATATGAATTTTGAAAATGGGCGTAGTTCCCCTTTAAGTTCAGTGAGTATTTTAGTAGTACGTGGATAGTCTCTGAAAAACTAGACATTTATGTGCTGGAACCTTTTTTTTCCTTTCGTGTTCTTCTATGATGATGGCAATTAATAGACTTTGAGTTACTGTGAGAACAAGAACAAAAACATGAGCCAAAAGTGACGCGGTGACATCAACCAAAACAAATCGATAAGTAGAGCAACACGGGACCCAGAGGGGGGAGTGCTCTGTCTGCCCTCTGACATAAGCTACCAAAGAGGTGGGTTTGTTTATCTTTGCTGCTTTGCTTTCTGCTGTGGCTTTGATCTTATAAGTGCCACATAATTGGTATAATTTAATACAGTTTTTTTTGCAAATAACAAAGAGTCAGGTTGAGATGATGATGTATTTTGAGTTTGAGCCCACTCGCTCACTGATCTTCATCATTTTCATTCTTGTGTGCACATACAGTTCTTGCACATACTGCTCATTAATCAACCAGCTGTTCACTCAAACTCCCCACATGTTGTAAAGAAATAATACTTTAAACAGAAATGATTTTCAGAGCACTCTTCTGTGCTACTGTTCAAGTTAAACACTTTGAAAACTAGGACACAAAACAAACTGATTGTACAACCTGTTTTTTTTGGACAAAACTGCTAAAAACAAGCAAACATTTTTTTTGAATTATGTGTCAACATTATGTGTGAACATTGTGTATCTAGATTTGTCAATCACTGTGTATCTAGATTTGTCAATCACTGCGTATCTGGACACAGAGTAAATGACCTTTGCCATCACTCTGCTCACCTAGCTTCATCATGTTAGCATGACTGGTCTTCCTGTATTTGTCGAAGCCGTGGCTTTATGAGGTCCACGCAGTAGATTGCTGTTATGAATAAGTGCTTTCACACATTACTTTCTCACCAGCCTGAAATTACACAGCTGAGCTTTTGAGACATGTTTCCACAAAAAGAAGAGTTTATCAATATGCTTATTTCCACTGGAAGGTCATCTTTAAAGATCCCCTCTGCACATGTTTTAAGACATAAAGTATAGAAATACTCTGATTTGAATAATAATACATATTGTCCTTCTCCCTCTTTGAAAAATCAAGAATCTGTGAATACAACACAAGATGTCTTGTCTCGTGTCATCTCGTATGTACTCGTCTTAAACTGAGATTTAAGGTGAGCACAAAAAATCTTTCCTCGTTCTGGAAGATGAGTTTGCAAACAGTCTTCTGGTCTCAAACTCTGCCCATGCAGCTGAGAGAGAGAAGGTCAAATATCCAAGTGAACGGACGTAAAGCAAAACATGTTTTTGAGTGAAGAAGAAACATTTTAAAAATATTAATTTTTGTGCTATGTCGAAGCTGCTATTTAATGTTTTTGCCGTGATCTTGCCTTTAACTCAGTACTAGTACTGTAGAAAACCTTCTGAGAACCTTTACAGACAAATATTGTTTTATTCTAAGTAGAAAGTGCATCAAAATCAATAATGAGAGATCAATAATGCTATGAATTTTCAGTGAATAGACGAGACTTATACTGCGTGACCTCATACGTAGCTCCAGTAGAGGAGTTGAAGGAGGACACTGTCCTGCCCAGAGCCACCAGCCAAAAGGGCAAAGTGCAAACTAGCAGCCGAGGAAAGGAGAGGACACAGATCACAAGAATTGTGACACAGACTTGCTTAAAAACGCACTCCCCCAGCAGGAATCATTTGATTGAAACACTGCCTCTGTCTCAGCACCTGGACCGCCGACTGAGCCCGAGGTTGGAGGACCACGTGAGTACAAATCTGACACAGTGACAAATGTTTATCATGGATACATCTGTATCTGACATCTGTCACTTTTCTAATGTTAAATCCACAGTTTCTGTTATCTACAATATTGTACAAGTTGTTCTAAAAATGACAAAAATACAGAATAGAGTGAACTGCTGAAAACTCTCAGTTCAGTAGTAGTTTGTTCTGTGAATGTAGACAAAAGTTGCATAATCTTACATCAGTATTGAAAAGAACAAGATCATGACCAGGTTTTCAGATCACTTAAAACGTGTTTGTTCTGAAGGGAAGTTCTGATTTAATCAATTGATGTTTGTGAACGATATACAATAATGCAGAGCAATATTAACTTTGCAGTAATTCCTCTTATAGATTATAAACCACCCAACTAACATCAAAACACCAGGGAGCAATATGAAAGGTTTTTTTTTTTTTAAATGTGACCTCAAATGTTTTCTTTAATTCCTTCTTACAACAAACCTCGAGGATGTGTTTCTCAGCTAAGCCTCACTTGAGCTCAAGATGACCGATAATCCCCATCGACAGCATTAATTAAAACCATTCAGTTAATACTTCAATATGGCTGTGACATGTGATTAGCATAACGTTATTAAATTGTCCTGTCTTCGATCATCTCACTGACAAAATGAATTTGTTATTCATTTTTGTGGTATTAATTTCTGTGGAAATCCATCTGAAATAGTGATGTTATTCATCATCAACATTAGTTTAACAGGCTGTAGTTAAGGAGACGCTAATTAAGAAAATGACTAACTATCGACTACCTAATGTACTGACCAAACCAAATACACAGCAAGAGGTCTCAATATTCATAATTCAAATTCAATTTCCCTGAATATCTGAAATAACCTTTAGTGTGTGTAGTTTGTCACAGTCTGCTAGAAGAATGATCATCCACAGGTTTTAAGACTCCCTGAAGCTATCATACCCATAATCTGAGCTATTACCACACGTGTCCTCCACTTTGTCCAAATTTCTTTGCTCTTTTAACTGCCAAAGGAGATGGAGGTGAACCATAAACCAAAATCCAATTTCCTGTGGGTGATGACACCCATATTATGTTTTTGTAACAGGTCCGATAAGATTAATTCAATGATATTAAAGGCGTTGACAAACATGTTCTAAATTATATTGAAAAGGCAATTTGGTGGAATTATGACTTGGCGCTCTTTAGAGCTGCAACAATTAATCGATTAGCTCTCTACTATTAAATTTATCGCTAACTATTTTGATTGTCAATTAATTGGTTTCAGTCATTTTTTAAGGAAAAAAAATCAAAATTTTCTGATTCCAGCTTCTTAAATGTGAATATTTTCTGGTTTCTTTACTCCTCTATGAAAAGTAAACTGAATATCTTTGAGTTGTGGACAAAACAAGACATTTGAGGACGTCATCTTGGTCTTTGGGAAACACTGATCCTCACATTTTATAGACCAAACAACTAATAATAATTAGACAGATTAATCAACAATGAAAATAATCGTTAGTTACAGCCCTAGTATTATTGAAATCAGTGGATTCATTATTACATTAAATCCCATTACAAACACCAACTATGTATGAATCAGAAGTCATTCAGTGTAGGTAAATGAGAGGAAAGTAAAACAGGCAAGAAGAAAAGAGGACCAGCCAATAAGTCTGATTTCTTAAGCAAGATCCCTCACCCTCGAAATGTATAGTTATAGCATGAAGTCTGGTCTGTTTAAAAACATCTCTTTCTCTTCTATATCAT
The DNA here is from genome assembly GCA_916701665.1 of Sebastiscus tertius. Classification (NCBI taxonomy): domain Eukaryota; kingdom Metazoa; phylum Chordata; class Actinopteri; order Perciformes; family Sebastidae; genus Sebastiscus; species Sebastiscus tertius. The sequence continues at coordinate 46,491 of CAKAOH010014157.1, read as the reverse complement.
CAACAGCAGCCACATAATAGTATAATGTGTGTATCTGCAAAGCTTATCTGCAGTGTTGACGTTTCTCCTGAGGAATGATCAAACGCCATGGATTAGAAAATGAGGTCACTCTGTCTTTTACCTCTCCATAAGTCTTCTGTGTATCTTATCTATAGTGGATGAACTTCCACTGGGGACAGGTAGACCAGCTTTATCATGTGTTTACATTGTTTAGCTTTAGCTCACATGACTGGTGGTGATAACGCTCTTGTTATGGAAAATCACTGTAGGGTAACTAGCGTTCAAAACCCCCTGACCCACTACATGTCTCTGTATTCAGATCGTGCACTTGTTCAGTTTGGGATTCACACAAGAACGCTCGCCTCCTCTGGGACTGAGGCTCATCAGGAATATTAATGCTTTTTGGCATGAGGCAACCTGCCAGCAACGGGCCAGTGACCTCATTTAATCTCTCAATTTATAGTTGAAGATTCTCGACTCGACATCGACAAAGGGTAAATTCACAGTAAATCAGAGGGTAAAAACTTTTGCTGCACCGCCCTCCGTGGGTTGAAAGTTTCGAGCATGTTGCACCTCCGTCCTGTGATGTCACAGCTCTTTAAAGGAACAGTGTGTAACATTTCAGGCGATCTATTAGCAGAACAGAAATGGAAAATAATATTCATAACTACGTTTTCATTAGTGTTTAATCACCTGAAACTAAGAATCATTGTGATTTTGTTAGCTTAGAATGAGCCGTTTATATCTACATAGGGAGCAGGTCCTCTTCACAGAGTCCGCCATGTTTCTACAGTAGCCCAGAACGGACAAACAGTTCTCCGATACTCTTGTGAAACTGCGGTAACGTGAGCCGCAGAGTGCTAAACCGTGGTGCCGCCAGGTGCCGTCTGACTTCCGTTGCTCTTAAAGTAGTGTTATTATGGTAAGGATGACCTCTGAGGCGAATGGCGTTAACCCGGCTTTGCACTCAGCAACTCACGTTACTGCAGTCTTGGAAAGGGACGATTGAGCGGAGGGGTACTCAGTTGGTTGCAACCTGCAACCACACCACTAGATGCCGCCAAATCCGACACACTGTACCTTTGAGGGGTGAAAATAGCTGATTTGACATAACTTAATCAGTGTCTCAGTCAATAGAGGGAAATGCACCAGTGTGTTTCTGTTTAAGTTGGATAATAACCAGGTGCTGAGATGTGTGTGAGTGAGGTCAACGAGGTCACCTAGGGCTGTACAGTGTGTTCCCCAATACAATCAACAGTATCGATTGGGCAAATACGAACCTGGCAGCATTATGATATTATGGTGATATTAATTTGGTTATGGTTATTTCATTTCCATCATTTATCCTCAGGGAAGCAAGAGAATATGTGAGTGTGTGGGACCAAACTACAACTTTTATCTGCACAGGATTTTCTACCTGAGCCCCAGCAGAAGATTTGTCCAGTGGTAACCATGACAACTGCGGAGCCACCTAACGAACTGTGGCAACGAAACATCAAGTCCCGTCACTTAGATGAGATCTCTGGTCATGGTATGGTCAATAATATATTTACATGCTCATCCATTTCTAAAAAAATGTTTTAATTTGTTTAATTGTGTTCTTCTGTGTTGTTTTGCTTGATGTCTTTTTTGCACAATTGTTTGTGTAATTATTTACAGACAAATTTTAATTTCAACATGTACGGTATTTGTTTTGGATAGGTAGTAGCAAGACAAACAAGAACTTTAACTGTAGAATTTCACAGCACTGAAAGATTGAATACTTTTCAATAGGTTTGGGGATTTGTGCATTTCTTATAAAGCCCACTAAACCAAGATGAAAATAATATTGCTTTTCTTACTACATACAGGATTATTGCAAACATATGTGCAGTGTGGAACTCCAATTTAACTTTCTTCCGTAGTATTCCACTGAATATGAATTCAGGTGCAAGAGTATATTGTACTGGTTGATAATCTTAGGCAACGTATGCTCTTCTCTCTGCAGTTGGAGACCATAATAATGTACAAGAAGAAGAAGATCTAAGACAGTGGCAGAAACATGCACAGGTAAACCATAACTCCACTTCCAGCCAATATCTAAACTTGCCCAACAGTCCCTCAGTTATGCAGTCTATGTATATTGTATCTGCCCCTATCAAATAAACCATACATAAATAAATAATCTGGAAAGAGAAAATACAGAAGCTAAGACTGTGCAGAGCTAACAAGATATAGCGTATATATATCCGATACTCTTGTGAAACTGCGGTAACGTGAGCCGCAGAGTGCCAAACCGTGGTACCGCCAGGCGTCGTCTGACTTCCGTTGCTCCTAAAGTAGTGTTATTATGGTAAGGATGACCTCTGAGGCGAATGGCGTTAACCCGGTTTTGCACTCAGCAACTCACGTTACTACAGTCTTGGAAAGGGACGAGTGAGCGGAGAGGTACTCAGTTGGTTGCAATCTGCAACCACACCACTAGATGTCGCCAAATCCGACACACTGTACCTTTGAGGGGTGAAAATAGCTGATTTGACATAACTTAATCAGTGTCTCAGTCAATAGAGGGAAATGTACCAGTGTTTCTGTTTATCTTAGTTAATAACCAGGAGCTGAGACATGCAAATCTGATGTCAACGAGGTCACCTAGGGCTGTTACATTGTGTTCCCCAATACAAACAACAGTATCAATTGGGCAAATACGAACTGTTTTCGTATTATGATATTATGGTGAAAAATTATTTTATTTCCATCATTTATCCTCAGGGATAAACTCGATTGGGCAAATACGAAAACTTTTAGTATATACTGTGTATATATATATATATAAATATGGGGTGCAACTTGTACTGTAATTGGGATGAACGAATAGAGTAGGCTTTAAGTTGAGAAAGCTAAAACATTTTTCTCCTGTGTGTCGTCCTGTAGAAGTTGAAGGTGAAAGTCCTGGAGCAGGTCCAGGATCAGCTCAGTGATTTACTAGATAAAGCTCTGACTGAGTCCGTCCAGCCTTTTACCCGAATACAGCCAACAACTAATGGAAAGACGACCAAAAGTCCCTCATCCAGGTGAGGAGGAGGCAACTTTTACTAGCGCACATATTATTCCTCCTCGGAGGTATATTTATCCTCTCACAAATGGAAGTAAAACGTGTGTGTGTGTTTGTTTTTCTGTTTGTTTTAGATCTCAGAGAAAGGATGACGGCAAAGTGTTTGTGGACAGGCCATCGATGTTGGAGTAAGTGTGAAAGATATGTCCATCAAAATGAAACAAGTCTCCTTCAATATACCAAAGATATTTTTTATTTATCATGCCTTCATCAGGGTGGTATCTCTTCAAAATCTATTTTTCCAAATGCAATATTTCTTGTATGTTCTGTGTTTATTGTAATTCAGATTTCAGAAGTCACTGAACGACAGATTGTATATAAAGAAACTGCAAACAACCTCATGCATACAGTATTTACCATCATGAGGGAAAAGATAGCTGATAATGTTTGAGAACTATATGCATGATATTTTGGAGAGGAGCTAAGACAGACAATCTGAATCTACAACAGAGATCAATTGTGTGGTCCGCATACTGCATACATAACTGTGTACCAAGTTACACAAATACAGATCATTCAGATATTCTCGTTGGCACGTCTGTGTGTATTTTATATTGATAAAGATGTATTCAGCACAACAGACATTCACATGAGTACAACATAGAGCTATTTTAATGACCGTTCTCCTCCTCTTCATCAGTGAACTATTTGAAATCAGCCACATCAGGACCATCTACCACATGTTCATCGCCGTACTCCTCCTCTTCTTCCTGAGCACGCTGGCTGTCGACTATATCGACCAGGGCAGGTCAGTACGTGTGTGTGTGTGTGTACGTGTGTACGTGTGTACGTGTGTACGACAATGACGCGTCTCAGACTATATAACCCTGAAGTAATAGAAACTCAATTACCCCAAAGCCTTTAGAAACTTCTTATCTTCTTTCCTTACTGTGTCCATCCCTCTTTCTCTCTCTCTGCCTCTCTGCTCATCTGGCAGCAGAAAGATAGAGCAATCAATCCCTGAGTATTTCTGCTGTTGCTTTGGACAGCTCAGTAATGATTCGCTTGCTGTTTGCAGATTCAGGGTTGTGAGTTTAATTCTTGTGTTTCTCCAGACAGAAACTCGACTGTGTGCAAATTACTCGATACATCCACCCACAGTTAACATTGATTTTAATATGGAGAAAACTGATGAAATGAAAAATAATAATATACAAGTGGCGACCCTTTGACATGCTGCAATGATTGGGCATTATGAATCTATTATGGTTATCGCCAGAGGGGTCTTTTCAGAGAAAGTAATTGTAAAAATATTTTATTTAACTGTGCCTGCAATTTATTAAAGCTAGTCATGCTTTAATATAATTAAAAGGGTTATTCAAAACCCTGTTCACAGCTAAAACAGACCACAGTGGCAAATAGAGCGCATCACCTAAATGTCTGTAGTTTCAATTTAATAATAGTTTGCCCATTGCCTTCATGTAATGATATATAATAATATATATATAAATATATATATAATTTGTAATTTTTTATGCAATCTCAGGCTGGTCTTGGAGTTCGACCTGATGTTCTTTGCCTTTGGGAAGCCAGGGACGGTCGCCTGGGCCTGGGTTGTGATGTTTGTCTACACCCTGCTTGTTCCCTACTACACCCTGGTGTTCTGGGGATCTTTGTATCACAGCTTCCCGTCTAAACTGGGCCTGTCTCTCGGCACGGTCCTGGTCCTCGCTGGAGTGCAGATCTGCGTACTGGGGATGTTCCCCATCCACGTGGTTGTGCACTACCAGCTGCCACCGGCCTCGCGGTTGATTGTGATACTGGAGCAGGTGAGTGTGTGCTTGAGGAATAAATGCTGTCCCATTTATTGAGAACAGGATGTATTACAGATGTGACACATGTTGGCTGATTTGTTACAAGAAAATGCAGTACAGAAATGCCAAAAAAAAAAAAAAAGTAATTTACAAACCGTGTCTCCATTACGTTAGTCCATCAGAGGGCACTGAAAAGTTGTATTTATTATATTGCAAAATGTCCTGCTGAAGATATCTTTGTCACAATTCTTCATTATCGAATTTAAGGATTTTTTTTTTAGAATGTGTGAATCTTGGCCGATATATACGTAGATCAAATATTGATATCGGTATTGGCCTCAAAAATCTTGTATGAGTTGAGGTCTAATCCACACTAAACACTAAGAACTACAGGAACAGATTGAGCTGATTTCTTACTATAATGTCGTCACCGGTTTACAAGACATCACGCCACTGAATAGAATAGTAGACATGGACTAAAGGCATGAATATGCACTGAAGACATAAAAAGCATAAAGAACCTGAATAAGAGGGAAATCGATAGAACAGTAGACATAATAAAAGTCAAAACTAGTTCAGTCCTGCTATTAATGAGTGCTTGAATCTTTCAGGAGCACCACTTGAGACAAAGTGTTTTTGGAGTACAGACTCTGCCACGCAGCAAGCAGGAGAACAATCAGGCTGACTACAGAGGAAACACAAAAAAATACTTCTTCCATAAAAAAGATGCTATGTTATTTAGATGTGACAAACAAATGGTATTTATTGGGGTATTATTTATAGTATATACATGATGTATAGCGAAGCCTGCGAGCCAGTTCAGGCCGCCCAGCTCGATTCTGGTGCTATATTCACATGGCGTACTCCTCTCACAGCAACAAATATTGTTGCAGCCCAGGGGGCTTGGAGGCAAGATTCACAATAAAATAGGACAGTTGACATGAAACATAAAGTGTCCTTTAATAAAGAATTCAAGGAAAGGGGTTGAGGTCAACTTTCACTGAAGATTCCTCCCGTCCGGGGTCTTTGGCCTTCAGCTTTATCTCAAAGCCGGGCAGTTCCACTATCCTGTGGAGTACAGCAGAGAGAGAGATTAGTCTTTTCAGTTACCTCTATGGGGATCACAGTGGTGAGACAGATTGGTTTGGTTTACCTGCACCAGTGATGTTCTTAGCCCCTTGGTGGAAGCCTAAGTGGTGTTTTCTGTTTGGTCCTCTGCTCAAACTCCCTGCTTGGAAGCTGGGTGATCAAATGCCTCCCCTGCTTCACCTGATGGGCTTCAGGAGTGACCAGTGTGCCAAGTGGCTGCAAACACCTGAACTGAATAAAACACTCCCTCCATCACCTCCCCCAACCTGAGCTTGGGGATCAGCCCCCGGTGCTGGATATGCTTGGCTGTTTCCCCTTGGTTTGCCACAATATCCAACGCACCCTTTCAATCACGGCGGTGTGCTCTATTCACTCTTTTGCTCTGTTGCTTGCTGCTACTGCTGCAGCTGTTACTTCTGTTCATACAGCATTTCAAAAGCCTCATTTCCACCTGCAGCATCCTGCCTTTAGGCTCTGAGTCTACCGTCCCTCTACGGGGAAGTTAGACTCAATCCCAATGTCAACTGAATCCTGGGCTTCCCCTGGTAACCGTGGAAACCTTGTGTTTAATGTCACACCGCTATGAATTGTGGGTAATTCCCTCAGGCAAAGTCTGCAGAAATGTGGACTTACGGAAAGTGTTCATAAAGGGCTCAAAATGTTTGCAAGAGAGCCCTCAAGGACTTGACGATTTGACAGTGGGACAACCGTAAACCCTCACGGACTTGTGAGTCTGTGAATGTGGACTTTAGGATTGGGCCTTCATGTCATATAGCGAAGAGGTTAGAGCCTAGATGTTAAACGGACCTTTTCGTATGTATATAGTTGGATGTGGAGGAAAAAGGCTCTGCTTTTTAAGAAAACTCTCAAAGAATCCGAGCAGCATCAAGGATTCTGCTAGAAGAAATAATCCCCCTTTGACACATGCAGTAATGGTACAGAATCAGAGATTGATGATTAGAGTTTAGCAAGACAGCAATGACAAGCTTAAATCACATAAGGAGGTTTGGGTGTTGGAGGGAGCTGTGGCAGCAGAGTTAACATGAGGAATCAACAGACTAAAAGTGATTGTAAAGGCCAGCTAGTATACTTGAATGAATGTGAGCAAAGAGCTGACATGAGCACTTCATTTGTGATTGCACACAATCAGCAGTTCAGTTTTTACAGTTCTTTCTTCAAGAAAATCTAGGTTGTTTAAAGGTTGTTGAGAGTCCCAATTAGCATCACATTTCTTTTAATAACTCCTGCCGTATGATTAAAGTGTTTTTATTGCAGCGTGAACTGCCGCTCAGCATAAAAATTCCTATTAGGAACAACCTGTGCTAGAAACACCCTGGACTGGACTGTAGATAAAATTAAATTCATTGGTGATCCAAGTTATAACTGCAGCCCTTCGCTGCCATCAGCAGGAACATTTCGATAAGAAAAAGCTCTCTTGCCGGAGATGAGAGTCTTCCAGCTGGAAAGGCACCAAACGGGAAAGTAGATCTGAGTGTTGCCAACGTTTGATCATCGTGGATACTTTCCGTAATACCTCCTCATCCTCTTTATCACACCGACCTCAGTCTCCCAAAACCGTCTTAGTACTACGATCATTTTAGCTCCATTGGATGGAGTGAGATAATCCCAGTGCTCAGATGCTTTTGGGAAACCAAGTCCTGATCCTCATCTGACCTCGGACCAATCAGTCTATTTGTAATTCTGGTGCAGTCTAACTCATACATAAATATCGATTTTAGACTTTACTAAATTGCCCCACAAGAGTGAGTTGTTCTCTGCTGTTTGCAGATTGACGACGCATCGTGTCTGAACTGCGGTTTATGATGACAAATCAGTTTTCCAACTGTGTTTCTGTCATGACTTACAGTTCCCCGTTGTGTTACTTCCTCCTGATCAATTACAGAAGTGAGCTAAATAATGCATCAGTGGTTCAATACGTGCGAACACACACACATGAGATTGAGGCCACAAAGATGTAGGTTGTTAACTTCAGCCACCTCGTCCATTCATGCAATAGTCAGACAGGCAATGAAGCCGTTAGTATTGATGCACTACCTCTCACTTCACATAATAACTATATCAACCTTCCTCAGATTCGATTCCTGATGAAGAGCTACTCGTTCATGAGAGAAACCGCTCCTGTTATTATGAAGAATACACCAAAGGAAGGTACTGTGCTGAATTGTATTGATGTCAGGTGTATTTACTCCTCAGGCGGGTTCATTACTCACAGTGACACTCACAACACTGGAGAAAAATGACTAAAACAGACCTCAGCAAGTTACCTCCTAATGATTCATGCTGAAGTTAAAACTAACAATGAATGCACCCGCATGCAATAAATAACCTTGAGTATGTGCAGCCCCATGAGATCCTTTTTTAACAGTCTGAAGTGGTGAAGAATGTGTCTGTGGTACCTTTGACTGTAAAACTCATAGTAGTAAATGTGAATATGTACTGCAGTAAATGCCTCCAGGAGAAAACGGTATAGTAAAAACAGACAGAAAATAGCTCTATAGAAAGTTTGAATGTGGTTTTGGCATGAGATTGAAAATAAGTTCATTTTTGGATCACAGATTTTCACAAGTTCTGTTAAATGACACTTTCACAAAACAGCAGTTTTATCGTTTTTAAATGTCGTTAGTAAAAAGTTGGAGCTTGACTGAAGTGCAGCTAATAATTCAGCAAAAGAGATTAGAGGCTTTAAGGCAGACAATGTGACATAATGGCTTAACGATTTTGTAATGAACCCACTGTTGTTTAACTTTAAAAGCAGCCATTTGTTAGCAGGTCCCTGCATTAAGGCACACTAAAGCTTTAGTGTTCACAGATGGAGTTGTTAATGGCCGGTATTATGCCACATAATGAAACAAGAAAAATGAAATGACAAACTTAAGTCTGCCTTATTTTATACCAAAACCCTTTTTTAAAAATCATTCAAGGCAAGTCGTGACTGCTAAAAGATATTTTACTGCCAGATTTTAGGACTCAAACTGGACTCATCCATTTGATGGTCACACTTACTGAATTGTCTTTCCTTTTCAGGAGAAAGTCCCAGATTCCCAACATTGTCCAGCTATCTGTACTTCCTCTTCTGTCCAACGCTCATCTACAGGGAGTCATATCCTCGGTGAGACATATTTATATTTATTTTAATTAGTGATAATACAGTAATGTGAGTGCAACTGACATGTAGTGTTGGAAAGGTTACTTTTGATATGTAATAGGTTGCAGATTACTAATATAACTATTTTAATTACTTCATCAAAGTAATGCAACTTTTTACATTTGATTACTTTTCTAACAAATGTATTAAATTGGGCAATAAAGCTGAAAAGTCCTACAAACATAAACTCAAGCCAGGCAGTGTAAACCTCACAACTGGACTCAACACTGATTACTTTCAAACTTTAATTAAAATGTCTTCAGTATAACTTGAATTAAGATTGGAACAGAGCAACAGAATGAATGTTATATTCTACATATATACATTTTTTCCGAAAAGAATATATTCAGATGTACCCCCTTGTGTAATCTCCAACATTTTGATTAGTAACTGTAATTTAATTATACATTTTGTCTCAGTAACTGTAACTGAAGACAGTTAGAAACCAACAAAATGCTGAAGCAAAGTGGTATTTTTACACTTTACATGTTTCATTCCCTAATAGGCCTTTTTCAAGTAACACATTTTGCATCTTGCAGTCGAAAAGCACAGATAAATAAAAAAAATGAATAGCGGCTGAATTCCTTTCAGCTGTTTTTGTTTCACGCTCTCGGTATTGTGCATGCTGGATCACTGTTACATGTGATTTTACACTTTAGGGGAACACTTGAATAGAAAAGAGCCATTGTTACACTGAATTCACACCACAGCAGTGTCGACGTGTGTGCTGAAAAGCTGTGGCGGCTCCCGAGCTCAGCAAACGGCGGCCGTTTGATTCTGCGGCGAAGAGCGGCCAAACCAGAGAGGACCTGTAGCCAATCAGTGAACAGATCCTGTGACTCCTGTTACATGTTGACCTATGTTACAAAGAATTTCTTCCCACCTAAAACCCATGAATACGCCTCCCGACCGCAGAAATATGTATTATTGTGGCGAGCGACACTTTGCCTGATGTGAATTTTGGCGTTAATGTTGTTGGTAATGTGCTTTTCTTACTATGACACGCCAAAACGTTTGAAAAAGGCCTATTTGTGTCTAAAAACGACATCATGCTGAGTGAACCATCACAGCTAATTTCCCTTTACATAAAGAAAGCAACCTGCCAGGCAACACAATATATATACTGGAAAATGCTATATGCACGATTCACCGTAAACATTCATGTAGTAGTGACATCCTGTCTCTTCTTTGCAGGAATACCCACATAAGATGGAAGTATGTTGGCGTCACGCTTGGTATGGTAAGATGAATCTTTATTTGGGCTGTTGACACTTGTAAGATTGTGTAAGAAAACATAAAAGGTCTATGTAGGGTTAATGACCTAGAAAAGATACCGTATGACCTAGAAGTTGCTCATAGCACCTGTGTATGGTGTGATAACGTGAAGCAATCATTAAGTACTACAGGTGCTTAATAGCTCTAATCTCTGATAGTTTTCTAGTGCTGATTCTCAAGTGTGCTTTATATTTAATTTCCTTTTAACGCTCAATTTGCAGATCTTAGGATGCCTGTTTTACAGCAACTTCATCCTGGTCCGCCTCTGTGTGCCCGTCTTCAGACCGGAGACCAACCAGCCTTTCAGTAAACGAAACATGGTTCTGTCTGTGTTCCACTCTATATTACCAGGTAGGTACTTCCTACTACTCTCTACCTACATAGAGCTTGTTCTGGAAGATTTCTCACGCAATATTATAGGGAAATCACGTTTAAAACAAACATATATACTAAAGTTCATCTTCATTTATGACATCACTTCTGCTTACAACCTCTATTATCTCTTATCTGTATGAGTCAGTGCTGGTTAATGTATCACTTAATATGGAAATAGAGGAAACAAGTCTCTAGTGTTTTGAAGTCAGATAAGATTAAAGATGCTATTATGCAATCAGATAAAGGTATTCAAGCCTGCCATGTTTATTACTGTCTTTAAGTGAAGTGCTTTTTGAGTATGTGCTGATATAAGAGCAACGGCGTCAAGTTGCAATTCTTCTGAGGAAAACTGGGAGCAATGCCCAGAATAAAAGTGTCTCTCCTAAACTTTCCCTCTCTGTCTGTCTGTCTCAGGTATAATGCTCCTTCTGTTGTGTTTCTTTGCCTTCCTGCACTGCTGGCTCAACCTCTTCGGGGAGCTGCTGCGTTTCGCTGACAGGATGTTTTACAAGGTGTGTGGCATGGCGGATTTTGTGTGGCATCATCTCTCCTGTGAACACATTATTTTCAGATATGCCTTTCATTGCATTGCATTAATTTTGATTAATGACAAGTGAGATGACAGCAGTGTGGCACGATGGTCCCAAAACAGTTTAACTTTTCCATCATTACATTCTGTTGATACAGTTTGTTCTTGAAAAAGCCATGACGTGTGCTTTGACTGATGTGTTCCTGCAAGTCCGAAGTTGTGATTAAATAGAAACTGGCAGATTGATTAATGTACAGTAACAGTGAGGCGGGGACAGAGCTTTACTGACGGTAAGTGGTTGTAGTTAGAAGAATCTGTGTGGTGCCTAAAACCTGAAATGAAGATGCAACTTCCACCATAAGTGTGTGTGATGCTGCTTTAACTTTTTACAATACACATATATAAGTAATCCAGTGTTAGACTACAGGATTTTCAACTGTTATTACATTTAAGCTAGGGAGAGAAGGATCACTGTGTTCACATTTGTATTGCTTTTAAAGGAATAGTTTGACACAGTACATTCAATCACTTTCATGTCTGCCCCTAAAATATGGAGCTGGAGCCGGGAGGCAGTTAGCTTAGGTTATCTTAAGAACAGCTAGCCCGAATGTCTCCAAAGATCAAAAATCCTCCCAACAGCACCTCTAAAGTTCACAAATAACATATTGTATCCATACTAAAACAATGTAAAAACGTTAATTTGTGGTTTTAGGAAAGGAAAGCTAAGACGCTGCTCAGAAGTGCTGGGTGGAGGGATAGACTGTTGTTCATCAAGAAATAGCAAAAGAAGAAGAACATAACTGCATGTACTGTGACTCCCCCTGCAGCCACAAATTGTTATTTTTACATTTCTGTTTGTGGACAAATTAAACAAACAAGATACAGCATGTTAATTATGAAGACAACAGAGTAGAAGCTACGGATGTATAAAGAGAACTGGATACAGCGCTGGAGGCGGGCTCCTGTTCATTCCTATAAAAGCTGATCAGTGGCGCATGTAGCCAAAATGGCTCGACTGCCGAGTGATAAAGTACCCTTATCATCTGGCGATCTTTCGCATCCATTGGGCCAATAGAGCAGGTGCAGTAGCGTTTCCTTTAACTCCGCCTCCCAGCCCCGGTCTGGGTCTCATTCACATGAACAGAGGAAGAGAAATAACTCTGGATTCAGCTATTAGTGCATTTTACAACCTTTAGTAGCTAATGATTTAAATAAGGGCTAATCAAGTGTTCGTACTGGGAAGTTGATTTACCTTAAAAAAAATTGTCCATTGAGTTACAGACGTCTCTTTCCCAATGTAAGTCTATGGGAAAAAGTCTTTTTGGGCCCAATGGCATCACGTGACGGACACAGAAGTTGTATCACCACCATATCGCCACTACGAAAATTTGCTTCACAGTGACCCAGGGCTGCTGGGTCACTGTGGTAATCACATACAGTTGCTCTTTGGATCCTACAGGTTTGCTTATTCAATCTTGTGTTGAATATGATCTCAAAAAAGTACAAAAAATGCAAGTCTCCGTCAAAAATAATCCAAGACACACTGTAGGGTTAGTGAAAAATGAATATGCCTTTATTTTTACATGCCAAATAATTGTTTAAAATGACCAACGCGTTGCGACCGACACAGATCTTCATCAGGGTCACTGTCAGCATTCAGCAGTAGCTCGCACACCTGTATTGGGTTACACTAATAATAAAGTAGAGTGGGAGGGTGGCTCTCCATCAATCAATAGAGAGGAGAAAAAAAGGGAAGGTGAAGGGTAGAGAAGGAGAATTGGAAGGAAGTGAAGGAAAGAAAGAGGAGATGTGGGGTAAACATAAATGATTAAAACAAAGATATATATCATATGAAGTGAATACTAAGTCAAGGTGGACCTAATACATTCTTATATATGTACAACATGTTGATTACTGAGCTTTACAGTTGTAGGTTGGTGGATTTTCTCCCAGCTTCAAGTCTTTATGCTAGGCTAAGCTAATTGCCTCCTGGATGCAGGTCCATACTTTACGCACTATCACAGACAAGAGAGTGGTTTCTTAATCTCATAAAGAAAGCAAATATTTCCAAAAATGTTGAACTACTCCTTTAAAGCAGCAAAGTCAGCAGTGCCCATCATGAGATAATTGGTTTTGAAGCTCTCATTTGCAGTATATTTATTTTTTTGTGATGATAATGTGACCACACTGTTTCCTTGAAATCTGCTCCAGGTGCCCCCGATCTCTGTGATAGCGCTACTTTAATTGCCTAATTATGTTCACTTGACACCACTTATCTGCTTAAAAGACGTTGGACTGTGACAATCACTTGAACCTTCATGCTGAGGAAGTGATTTAGCTGGAATATTTGTGTTTTTCTGCTTTGCAAACAACCACATCTACAAGAGATCTTCAAAAGACTCCCTCTGACTTTGAGTCCAAACTGTTTACCTCTACAGTAGTTGGAAGCACTGCACTGTATATCATCAGCACTACAAACTCTAAAACTCTAGTTAGAAGATCATACAGGTCTGGCTCTCAGTATAATTTATGAAAATCAGTATGAATTATTTGAAAGCATTCATCTCAGCGGTTCAATGATCCTTCTCTATTTTGTTTTTATTTTGATCCACACACTCATTTACCCTGTGTTGATTTTCCAGGACTGGTGGAACTCGACATCTTTCGCCAACTATTACCGAACCTGGAATATAGTGGTTCACGACTGGCTCTATTACTACGGATACAGAGACTTCCTCTGGGTGAGCAGAGCGCCAATGCAGTAAACTACAATGACATATAATAGATAATACAATAATGTAATGCCCCAGGGGGTTTCGGCTGTATTTCCAACTCAGCATGTCACATGATGAAGTGCGAATAGTAGTTTAACACCCGTGCTGTAATTCTAGTGACACATATTCGCAGCTGAACCAGCCTGACCCCTGAACTTTGAGCCAAACTCTTTCTCTCTCTGATCCCCGCAGCTGTCGAACAGGAAATTCCGAACAGCTGCCATGCTCTCCGTGTTCATCGTCTCTGCCGTCGTGCATGAGTACGCCTTGGCCATGGGCTTCGGCTTCTTCTATCCCGTCTTGTTCTGTCTCTTCGCCTGCTTTGGAGGTGAGGCTTATACTCATTATTCAGGGGTAAAAATCTTCACTTTGATATAAACAGGAAACAATTGGTATGCGGAGCACTGACCTGGCAGCTGGAGGAAAGCATTTGATAACATAAATGCCTTTCAAATAAAGGCAGAAAATAAGATGGAGAAAGAAAAGTGTTTCATGTGTACCTCGTTATCGTTGCTGAAATTAAAACACTGACTTCAGTGGCTTGTTAAAAATATGTAAATGTCCCTTTCTACATTCTGGACCTTGCCTTCAAAGCCTTCAAAGTAAAAATCAGTAATTATCCACTCTAACACACATTTAGTAGCTGTTTTCAGGGGACAACTTTCATTACATTTCAAGAGAGTACACTTGTGCATTGTGTCCTTTTCCCCTGGGTTTTCATAAGACGTCATCTGACAAAGTGACTTTTCATGCTCTTGCTGTTTGTCCCTGTCCTTTACTGGCACACGTTGCAGCTTTAACACAAAGAAACTGTCACTGTTTATCTACAGATAGCCTTCACACACAAAACAAACATCAACAACAGCATTACCTCATGTCCTCCTCTCTTAGTGATGTTCAACTTTACCATGAACGACAAGCGGCAGAGCCCCGTGTTCAACGTCATCATGTGGGCGTGTCTCTTCCTGGGTCAGGGTGTCCAGGTGTGTCTGTACTGCCAGGAGTGGTACGCTCAGATACACTGCCCTCGGACAGGGGTATGTACTCCACCTACATGTGTGCTGCTATACTTGTTTATTTCATTTCTTCATATCAGGATGATGTTGATTCTACTCTTTAAAGGAACAGTGTGTAACATATCAGGGGATCTATTAGCAGAAATGGAAAATAATATTCATAACTATGTTTTCATTAGTGTATGAACACCTGAAACTAAGAATCGTGTTTTCGTGAGCTTAGAATGAGGCCTTCATTTCTACATAGGGAGCGGGTCCTCTTCACGGAGTCCACCATGTTTCTACAGTAGCCCAGAATGGACAAACAAAACACTTTCATGTTTTTACGTTACCTGAAGGCCACCGTAGTTCTCCGACACGCTTGTGAAACTGCGGTTATGTAAGCCACGCGGTGCAAAACCGTGGTACCGCCAGCCGCCGTCTAACTTCAGTTGCTCCTAAAGTAGTGTTTTTATGGTAAAGATGGTCTCTGAGCGAGGCGAACGGTGGTACAACGGCTTTCACTCGGCGGCTCACGTTACCGCAGTCTTGGAAAGGGTCACGACCCGGCTGCTATGACAAAGAACAGGAGAGACACGGATTGAAACGGAAAAGTGTACACATTTATTACTGAACACAATAACTAAAATACATACTGAAGATATGGGATGTGTGAATCAGTGTTGTCAGTGTGTCAGCAGATGGATTGTGTGATTATGTGGTGAGTGAAAGGTGTTGTATGGCTTAAAACCTAAACTAGTCAAATGGCTGAAGCCAACCAAACAACACCCAGATTTTAAGCACTCTTGGGAGCCTTGCCAGGTACTCCGCCCACCAGGGACCTGCAAGGCAACACAGACACACAGGAAAAAAGACACAGCAGGCTCTGCTAAAGCAGGAGGGCCGTCACACCCCCCTCCATAGAAACAGGCTCCCAACCCCAGAACACCTGCAATCTGCAACCTTTAAGGATGTCTTTCCTTTTTATGATACCAGACCTGCTTCTTTGGAGGCTTACACATGTCCAGTGGGTCAACCAGTCAAAAAGCTTCACAAGACAGAATTCACTATATTTTATATTAACAAAAACGTGCATCAAAAAATGTACCAAAGGCTGAGTCCTTGCTGCAGCAGCCCGGGCGGGGTTCATATCCGACTTGTGGCCCTTTGCTGCATGTCATCCCCTCTCTCTCCCCCTTCCAACACTATCACTCTCTCTATCAAATAAAGGCAAAAGCAAAAAAAAATATCTTTAAAAAAAAAGGGCTTTATCAGGTTACCTTAGCAACAAAAGCAAGAATTTGTCTGAAATAAAATCAATAAAACCTGCCAGTCTGATTTATGACCATTTCTTCAGCAGAAGATATGAAGACATTAAGTTCAGTGAGATGCTGCATGATTGAAAAACATCAAAAACCTATCTTTTCAATAAACAGAGCAGCAAAACAGAAACTATGTGATTGTATGTAAGATGATTTTAAAAGAAACAGCAGTTTATTTGTTGTGTGCCACAATGATACAGTGACGTCATTAGACTGCACTTTGACCCAGTTTCTGAGATACTGTAATGGAAAATACGCCAGGTGGTGAATAAACTTGAAAGACAAATAAATAGACTAAAAGACTAGAAAAAGTACATCACATGAGTCGTACTTGAGTACTTTGATATTGGACGTCATACAGACGCCAGTAACCGGATGAATCTCCTTTCACTGTTTCATCATCCTGACTTTGTCTGTTCTTATCTCCAGTCATTCATGAGCATCTGTTACTACACAGACTACTGGACACACACATAAAGTGCATAAACTTGTTCTTAAAGAGACGACACACTCAACTTACACACATAAGCCCGTATAGGAAAGCCACATGTGTTGAGTAACGGCACGTTTGTAAAAATCTGACATGTATTTAACCCTTTAAAAGCCCCCCTTCAAACCCAATGCGTTTGATGAAGTCACAGATGTGAAGGATTTGCCTGACAGATGGGCACAGATGTACTTAACATACTTACTCCACTATGAACCACCAGCTAAGGCTTCCTCTAAAGCCAGTGGCGTCATCCACACACACAATGGCTTAACACAGATAACTGCTGTCTAAAAATAGAAGTGAAAAGAGATTATTAAGTGATGATAAATAGATGTTAAATCATACAGATGAAATGTATAAAAGGATTAGAGATGATGTTACCATATTTAGACCAATTCGTCTCCTCTGTCTCAACAGAATGGCTTCTGGGAGTTGGTGACACCTCGATCGTGGTCCTGCAACTACCAGAGATGATGCTGCGCACAGGAGACAGCAAGCAACATGAAAGAGATGTAAATACATACAAGGTTTTCTGCTTTTAGTGTGTAAAGACTCTACTTTTATCTTTGTATCGTTATCCATAAGTGTATCAACTCTTTATTTTTACTGATAGTATTAAATACTGTTTAATAACTCACTTTCGGTAACATGTTCTATGACGTCCATGTCTATAATGCATAATAAACATACTTATAATGTGTTATAATCTGCTTATATCACTGGATTATTATAGTTATAAGCACGCATGAATATTAATAATACTTTATAACACTAATCATATCACATTATAAACATTTTATAATGACTCAAGTATCGTAATATTTCATAATTGCTGGTCATACAATATACATTATAAGATTTTGATAATGATTTATAATCAGTGTTAATGATTAAAAGTTACTCTAAGTGGTCATTGTGAAGTAAAAATGTTACATCGTTTGTGTTCTTGCATAGATTTAATGATATTTTTCTCACCTTAAAGCAAACAATGACCACTTAGAGTGACTTATTATCACATTATAATGCATTATAAAAAATAATATAATGTATTACAACAATTGATTTATAATACACTATGATCCTTTAAAACCAGCAGTTATAAAGTATTATGATACTTGACCTTATAACTATAATTATACAGTGCTATAAGCAGATTTTAAGCATTATAAGCATGTTTATAATGCATTTTAGACATTGCGGTCATAGAAAGTTACCAAAGTCTCTTTAGAAATTATTGCTAAGGACTGATTTTTTATCAAGTGTGAATATCACACTGTAAGCAAACTGTTGCACATTAACCAACAAGTAGCTTGTTTATTGACAAAGTTTTCCATTTTTTGTGTACGGATTAAACAAACACGATACAACATGTTAAGTAGTGAGCTTTAGAGGCGCTGGTAGGTCAGAGACAGGCTAGCTGTTTCCCCTGCTGTTACCAGTCTTACCAGTCTATGCTGAGCGAGGTTAAAATAGGGGAAAATATGTACTGTATATATTTTTTCGTTATAAGCTAGTTGGTAGGAAGTTAGTTTCTTAATCTTCCTGAATCCAATTCTTTGAAACAGTAAATGTATTTAAATGTTGTAATAATAAGCCCTCAGGAACTCCGAATAAAATGTGTAATTGTATTTTTATTTCTGCTATGTTTATATAGTAAAGCTTCACATGGTTGTAGTAAACATTTCTCACAACTTGGAACAGGCTTTGCCACAGTGAGGGCACCAGGCCTTGTGTGGACATGCAGTGTGTGTTGCATGTTTAATCCTGCCTCGGTTGACATTCAGCTGGCAGGGATTGGTGGAAGAGCAGGTACGTTAACCAACCAACCACGGGCAGCGCAGCGTCTTATCAGTGTGCCACAAAGCCTCTGTTTGTCTGCCTGCCACGTCCCCTCTGAAGTCATACAGGAAGAGGAGGATTAACATTGGTACAGTGTTTGCATTAGTGATGTAATGCTCTGTAAACTGATATACTGTAATACCACGGCAGCTCAGAGGGGAACAGCAGGACAGGTGGTTGTACAGGCAGCATCAATACTAGAAGTGAATATATTTGTGTCTACGTTTGACATAATTCATCAAATTTTATACTTGAAAATAAAATCATCTGTCGTTTGTATTTTCTTTTTAATTTGACATTTTCCTTGACATCCCTTTTATCTCGCTAGCGTTCTTTTGACGTATACGTGAAAGGGACTGTCACTTTCTTTCTTTCTGCGACCGTCTCATTTCTTTGATGGATGCAGTTGTCTCTTTCAGAATGAGCCACATTGTTGATCCAATTTGAAATGACATCTTTGCTGGATGAATACAGTGGGGGAAAGGAAATTTGCAGGAATAAAAAGACATCACTTAAGGTCCTTTATCTTTATTAAAGCAGAATTTGGCAACTTGAGGGGGTGGTAAGTAAACAATGACATAAATCAACATATAAAGTTGTTTTTAGAAAATGGTTGCCTTGTGGAGTCCAATATTCATTCTCCTTTTAGCTCTGGTCTGAAATATCTAGCTTTATAGCTGCTAAATGCTCCGTTTTAATCACCAGCTGGTCGCCAACTTTGTCAGTCTGCTGTTTGGTGCTGGGCAGGTAGCACACTGTGGCTTCTTTACTGAAAACAGCTGTCTGCTGTCGTGAGAAACAAGGTTGATGAGAGTGGTGATAGTGAACCAAAACAGAAATGTTGCGGGCCGTAAAACCAAAAAATTAGATGCCAAAACATTGGAGCTGAAGAGAAACTGCATACAAACATGTTCTAGTAGAATTCCAAAATACAAGTATGCACCTGAAAATGAGCATAATAGGTCCTCTTTAAATGATGAATCAATTGATTGTGTCAAGTGTAAAAAAAAAAAAAAATATGTATTTTTCTCATACTGGATGTGCTGCTGCACCTCTTTTCCTCTTCCACCCCTTTTTCTGATTGGTCAGCTGGCCTACTGTTGTGATTTGTCAACCAAACCAAACACTTCGGACTCTGCTCC
Organism: Sebastiscus tertius; assembly: GCA_916701665.1. NCBI lineage: Eukaryota > Metazoa > Chordata > Actinopteri > Perciformes > Sebastidae > Sebastiscus > Sebastiscus tertius. The sequence goes on along the minus strand of CAKAOH010014157.1, from coordinate 26,650 downwards.
AGCTACGCTTTAACTGGCTTTGTTTGAGAACGTGCCAAACTGGCCGCTAGGGAAAGTGTGTTACTTGATGACATCACTACGTTACGGAAGAAAAAGGTGGGACTTCAAGCAAGGCGTTTCAGAAACAGTGTTTCTGTGAGTAAGTCCTTTTGGCGTGGACTTTGGGCTTTGTAACATTGCAGACATTTTTACATGCATAAAACTATTTAACACACTAAAGGAAAGGGAAAAAGCACAAAAGCAGTATGAAAATATTGATTATTGCAGCTTTAATTTAGCTTTGCAAATGGAATTGAATCATCCAGCAACAGATGGAAAAATGTTTGGTCGGTACACTGATGGCAGAGAGGGAGATATTTTCCATTTGTTAATTGAGTCTGCAGCTGTGATGCACTCTAAATGACATGATAAATGGATCAATTAGACAATAAATAAATCAATTAAATGAAAGCTGTCCTATGAGATATTGAGCATGTAATGCAGCCAACTAGCAGCAACACAGCTTCTTCTTTCTCACTCTACAAGGTTCCATGAATTTGACTGTATGTGAGTGAAAGTGATGTTTAAACCAGTGTTTTTGTCCATGATGAGATGTTGTTTTTCTTTTTTTGTGTTATTTCATCAGGAATTTCTCAACTTAGCAAGAGCCGTGTATTCATTAAAACCTGAAAAATGTAATAATTGTACTATTATTTGGAGTACATCATATTCGGTAATAACATAAGACATGTTCTGCCCTTTAACCTCAAAAACTGAATCACAAAGTGCTGAGTGTTAACTTGAGCTGAAATACAAACCTCTGCTTGGCTCATCCTCACTTGGAAACTGCAGCAACCACAGGATATGTTTTCTTTTTTTCATTCTATATGGATGGAAAATATGCTCAACTAGTGCATGAACACTTCTTTTCAGTCAGATTGGATTATTTCCCTCCACGCAGAATGTCCGTTAATAATACCTCAGCTGTCTCCAGATATAAACAGTTCTCTGCTGAAAACAGACTCGAGTCATAGCAGCAGAAAATAAAGGAATACATAAAACCCAAGTGATGTTATAAATCCAGAGTGGTTTATTGGTTTATCAACTGGCAGGTTCGCCAAAGCACCATAAGAAACAATAACCCGCCTTTTATATATATTTTGATGGCAGCTAGATGCGTTCAGGAACAGTGGTATTAAAGCATAAGTAAACAGTCCAAACAAAACATAACACCTTCATGAATGGGTTTAATATATCCTCAAACAAAAGCACAGCTTAGACAGCAGCGTTCACACTTTGCACGCTATGTGCTACACTTTGTACAGCTGACTGTATTTCTCAGGGAACAGAGATCGAAATGAATCGAAATGCGAGCCACAGAGAGAGAGAGAGAGAGAGGGGGAAGGGCAGCAGGACACAAACTGCAGCCATAAACAGGGATTAGAGATGAACACGCAGATACTCCCTTACTTTCATCTGAAATACCAGCCAGCCAGCACTGTGCTGCTGCTGCTGCCTACTGTGTGTGCACGTGCATCTGTCTGTGTGTGTGTGTGTGTGTGTGATCATGTGGTGGGTGGGTATGTTGGGGAACAAATCAGCTTTGAGTAGTTGATCTGGAACAAAGTGGCTCAGGAAGCAAGCAGAGCTGTGATTTTTATTCCCTAATGTTCGTGAACGACATTTATAATCGGGGGGGGGTTTAGAGCGCACCGGTTCGGGAGGACAGGCAGATTTTTTAGAGGGACTCTAACATCGGAAACCCAGACAGACGGACTGAGACAGTAAAGTATAGCTCAGTGCAAACAAATTTAGAAAAGCAGGAAAAACTGAAATAATTTCACGAGAGAGCCACAACAAATTTGACTTTCTTCCTCCTTTCCACGAACATGTCTCTTAACTTTAAGTGATCACACAATGCGGGCGCGCTCGCACGACCAAACTTCTCTTAAGTGTTACTTTGGACAGGAAGAGGAGGATGGATTTCACTCATCATAAGTGTGCAGACACGGTAAATCTGTCCAACAGATTTCTGTGGGCTAGCAGCGGGGGCTATAGTCATAAGAAGCCCTGGCTGCAGAAATGTGTGGCCTAAACCACATGATGACTATGATGGTGAGACTATCAGGTCATATGACTGCGCTGCTGAGGAGATTTTCACCTCGGGGACGAGTAACCTAAACAGTGTGAAACAACAAGAGCTTTTCTGATACTCGGTGGAACAAACGGTGGATTCTTTTTTGGCTCAGTCACAAGAGCAAAAGGCGCCATTAATCACACAAAAGAAAGAAACAAAAGTATCCGCTCAGGTACAGCAAGGAAGTGACTTTTCAGCTGGAAGAAAATCAAGTAAAAGAAGAATAGCGAGGGGGCTTTGGTCCCAGTCCCAGTCCCATTCGTGTCCAAGTGCTTTACAAGAGCAGACTGCAGCAGAATGTTAAACACAGGTGCTTCGCCAAAGAAAGCATACAGTCTTACTCACATTAAGAAAAATAAAACAGCTTAACTCCATACAATATTTACACAATTGAGCTCAGTGCATTATAGATATCTCTTCCATTTCTCTTTGTCAACTCTATACAAGTCCGTATAGAAAAGTCGCTTCAGCGTGAAGCGTCACAGGAGAGGAATGCATGTGTTTAGGATTGATACTCAGTTGGTCTTGGCATCAGAAAGCCCCCAGCCAGCACTTTCCTTATTAAGTAACAGACAGAGACTTTGTTTACATGCAGAGTGGTGCTGGGCTGCAGGCGAGTGGAAGGTCCCTGCTCTTATTAAGTTTCTGCTCCCATCAGCATTCATGTGACTGTCAGTGGCAGTGCTAGAGGCTTAACCATACACAGACAGTCGGACTTTTTTCGGAATAAAAGGGAAACATGCAGTTTGAGGGGAAAGCAACAACTGGAACAGAATCGACGATTTGTGAAAACACAGAATATTCTTTGTGTGAAAATAGAAGCATTACTCGATGTAGGATGATCTATATAACCAGCATCATATACATACAAACAGATACCTTTACACTGTAACAATCAAACGATGACTGAGAGGGCAGTTTGCTTGGCTTTTCTGTAGAAATGACACTTTAACGAGATTCCTTACATCTGAGAGACTCAAAGTAAACATGGAACTTTACTTTTGACCTAAACATATTGCGTGTATTTTCACCCTTTTCCATTTGAAACAGAATGATAAGCTTAGACAAAGGGATCATTAAAAACGTTAAACTAACATGGAATCTCCAAAAAATGTGTAAGTCTTCGCCCATTAGGGGTTATTATTGGATGGTGGCTTCAAATATCTAGATTATTACGCCTATTGGTGCGTCATTAAAATATGTTCAGAGAAGGTTTTGGATATAAAAATACAAGAGAATATAAAACAGAATCTTTTGGCATTGATTGTTAAACAGGTAGGTCAAAACACAAAAAAATCAGCTAACGGGGTGACATCAGTCATTTCTCACTTCATTTTCGTCTAGAAAGTTATTTCCGTTATGTTCATGTGTGTCACCTCTTTGCGAACATTCAGATTTCAGACAGGCGGAGATGGCGGACACCTATTTTTGAGCGCGCTGCCTCGCCAGTCGCTTCATGAAGCAACAGGTCACGGTTGCGATGATGACGATGCCCACAAACAAGGCAGAGGAGACTCCGACAACCAACGGGATGAGGAGGAGGTCAGCAGCTGGTGGAGAAAACAGAGGAGAGAAAGATGACGTGATGTAAAAATACATTATTTTAATTGTGTTATAATCCACTTTCAGATGGGGAAATTTGATATGTAATGTATAATTCAGTAGATAAAAGTGTCCTTTGGGAATGAAACTGATTTGTTTGGTTCAAAACAATACAGATAGAGACTTTTTATATACTACTTGTAACATTCAGGCAGCACATATTGATGGGAAGTCAGTTAATGGACTGTCCTGCTGGATAAACTGAAAGCACAGTTTGCTCTGGTGAGTCAGTCATCTAGTGCTAGAAACTCAATCTAGGATACACACTCATGTGGAACAGAGAGAAGGTCAACAACTAACGTTGCTACCAGTGACAATGATTAGTGTAAAGATGATTGCTGTTGTGCTTCTGACAATATTTGATATTCATTTTAGACAAAACAAGAAATTGAATCATCTTGGGCTCTGGGAAATCATAATGGCCATTTTTCATTGTTTTTTTTTTTTTACATTTTATAGATAAAAAGATCATTTAGAAAATAATCAGAAGATCAATCGATGATGAAAATAATCGTTAAATGCGGCCCGTTTGAGAAAACTGTGAAAATTGTCCTCATGGTCCTTGAGTTCAGAGTCACACAGAACTAAATTACTGTAGATGTAAATACAGGGGAAGCATGTCCTGCTATCTGCTACAGAAGGATGTAGAGACGAATCAATCTACTTAAAATGTACAGACACTTCTCAAGGTGGAGAGTAAATGTTTGACATTTACACTTGACGTTTACACAGATGATGGATTCCCTCCAGCTTGTGACCGAGGAAGTAGTCAAATCATTTACTTAAAGTATCAAAAGTAAAAAGTTGCCATAATGCAGAGTGGCTACCGTCAATGATACAGTATTACATTACTGGATCATTATTATTGGCATATTAATATGTAAGTGGTACTTTAATGTTGTAGCTGGTCAAGGTGGAGCCAATTTTAACTACTTCACATAGTAGTGTCATCTGTGACAATGGATCGTATCTTACTATAAAACAAGGACTCTCTATCTGTCTGTATGTATGTATGTAAGTATGTGTGTCCTTTGCATATCTCGAGAACCGTTCATCTGATTTACTTCACACTTGGCGGGTGTATTGATGGGGACCCAAGGACGTGCAGTGTCAAAGTTGGTGCAATTCGGACACGCGACAGTTCAATATTAATAAACTTTGAATAAACGAGCGCTCTGTGCACTAGCAGGGGCGGGGCTTCAAGGCTCTGCAGGATTGAGTCAAGCATATCGTCCACATTGGGCCTTTACAGGCTCATTGACTGCAGTTCAGTTGTACTGTTGGATTGCTGGACATACGAACGTTACAACCAAACCCTTCTTCACTTCCCTAGAGTCAACGAACAATGATTCTCGACAACGCTGCAAGCAGCACTTCTGGGGTCCCGTTTCAAGTGTATGGGAGTGTGAATAAGAGCCATGCTCTCAGCAAAACTACATCAAAAAGTAGTTAATAAACTGGATTTATTTGTAATCTGTTATATTTATCCACGATCACTATGATTATGACAAAAAATCATTCCCTGGGAGACTCTTACCTCTGGCGTAGAGGTAAACAGTCACTGCGTTTGACTCTGCTTTGGCCCCCGTGTTGTACCAGCCTCCATGCGGGTCCTGACCCCACGCCTGGGCATGACACGAATACATGCCCTGATCCTCCATCGATGCTGAGTGGACCCTCAGTCTGTAGCTGCCGGCCGACAGGCGGTCGACGCTGACGTCGCTGCCGTTGGCGTAGATCTTCGCAACACCGTCGTACATGAGGGCGGCTACCAATCTGGGTTCATCATCCACGGGGGGGTTTGTTGGGGTAGCATCAGACGCTAGGTTCGGTTCCCTCCTGATAACTCGTTCAGGGATTGGCCACCGCAGCCACTGCACCTGCGCCTGGGCGGGACCTGTGGTCGTCACGGTGGCGTTGCAGATCAGGGTGATGGTGCTGCCTCTTTTTAAAAGGGGGCCTCGAGGGAGCTGAGCCACAGCTGCAACTCGCACATCTGTGGAGGGAAGTAGTACATTGAAACAACAGTTCACAGACGGTAAAACACAACATATGTGACTGTCAGATTCAAAACAAAACCGCAACATCAGTTTCTGATAAACATGAAGAAACCACAGATTCCAGTTTTGCAAGTCTACCAGTGAGTACTGGAATGGAAAAAGTATGCTAACTGCTCATCTTTGTCCGACACTCTGTTGCTGCATGTCAAAAAGTACCAGACGGTAGGAGGTGCTGGCTGACTCATTTCCTGTATCAGGATTTTGCAATCCAGGTGATGCACCTGTAAGTAACAGACTCTAGCAACAAGCTATCTATTTTTGACATCCCCTCTCTTACATCCTCATCATTTGTGTATGAGAAGAAGATACAGAGAGCTCTTTTTTGCTCTTTTATGTGGAGACCCTTGATCTCTGTATGCTTGGAGTCCAACTTACAGAAAAACAGATTTATGTATTTTGCCTTTATTGATACAGATTTCCACCATGACACTGGAATACTAACTTGTTGCAGACTTGAACTCAGCCCATCACGGCCATCAAAGCACTCCATGAATTTATACTTTTAAATCATTTCTTACACCAAACCAACACAGAAGGGCCGCTCACCTTTGCTCTTGAGGTTGACGGTGACTCCCTCAGACCTCTGGGTGAGTGTTGCAGGAGTAGACGGGCCAGGGTTTTGTCTTCCAGCGTACACGGTGACCACACAGCGATACACTCCCGTGTCTAAGGGCCGGGCTGAGAACAGCTTCAGGGAGTACTTCCCCTTTGCCACTTTCTCCATGGAGCCCCCGCTAGCTCGGCTAAGGTCGTCCCCCCAGCTCACAACACCGCCTGGGCTCATCCGCGCCACCTCCACCTCAACGTAAAATATGACATGTCAGTATGTGTTAAGACTGCAAATTGAAATGTTATTTATTTTAGGCAATTTGCTAGAAACAGTGAATACTTTATATTATCGCAGACTGTTTTCTTAAAGCTTGCCAGGTTGACGACGTCGATCAAACGCTAACGTCATAATGCAAATTTTCTCTCAAGTGTCACTTATCAGAAACATACTCCAGCACTTGAACGCACCACCATACCTGAAACTATTTCAAATCTATCTGTAATTTCAGCTGAATAACCATGCGACAATAATGAACGCCTGCCAGAAAATAAATTTAATTTAATGGTGGCTGTGATGGATCCCATATCCACGCCTGCAATTAAATTAATTGACAATTAATCTATCATTAATGAACCTTTTAGTCTGTGAGAGCAGGCAAGTTTTAATTCCCTGCAAGCTGATTCTCATACTGCACTGATTAAAAAAAAAAAAAAAAGTGATGAAAATAGGAAAAATGTTCAAACATGAAAAAGAACAAGCTTTGCTAATTGTTGTAAATGGACCTAAATGCAAACTCTAATGTGGCATGACATTACAATTTTGATGTCAGCAAGTTTGTACACAAACTCATGCATTCACTTACATACTTGAAAGATTAAGGTGTAATATTTATACCTCAGTTATACTGTGCGGATACTAATATAAATGAGTAAGTAGAATGAGAGTCAGTACCTCGACTCCTCCGCTCCCGGCTACATCGCTGCTCACTGATCCTCTCTTCATCCACTGAACCAACAGGCCCGAGTTCACGCCAGACGGCAGCCCCAACACCTCACAGGTCAGGATGAGAGGGGATCCCACCTGTAGGGTTACCTCCCCCCTGGGCGAGGACGTTATACTCAGCGACTCCGCTGGCAAATGGAAGAGGTAGAGGGAGACCGCTTATTAAAAGTGAAAGGAGAGGAAATCGTCCTCGGTGGGGGGGCCTCAAACAAGCACTTAGACCGTGACAGTAAAAATCTTCACAGGAAGCGATTTAATGTGAGTATCATTTCTGTGGGGAAGCTAGAGCGGCTTCTCCTAGTACATTACATGTTTAATGGCTAAGATAAAATGGATTACCCCTCATTTTCTATTATTGCTCAATGAAAGAAATTGACGAAATTGCTTTTTTTTTCTGTATTCTGAGATACATTTAAAGCACAACAGTAGAAGAACATAGCACAAATGAGTAATGTGCAACTTTGTTTAATGAATTGAAAAGGCTTTATATTATTAGTACTAATAATAACGCGGTATAATTGGAGGATATTAACACTGGTCCATTGTGTGAGCAAAGCCTCATTTGACCACAGCACTTCTCTAAACAATAAAAGACACATTATTTATGTACACAAAAGGACGCATCAGACTATTGTATTAGTCAGACAACAGGGGGCCAGAATATACAGAACTAAATAGTGCTCGTCTGTGAGTGTCGGAAAGAAACAATGCATGCATTGTTGAGATTCAACTACAGCTTTAATTTTATTGCTGAAGAGAAGAAATTTGACCTAAATAACTTTTTGCTCCAATACGTAGTTACTTTGTGCCTTTCATCAAAAAATAACATTTATTAAAAATGTGGTTGGAATAATTCAATATTAAACTTTCAAAGTATTTTCCTATAAGCAAACATATGAAGAATGTATACTGTAGGTATAAAGTATATTGTCTGCATATATCAGGTTACCTTGCTGTTCTGACAGTGATGGACACGTCAGTCTGACAGAAAGATATCATCCTCTTTGCGGGCTACAAGAGGCCAAGGTGGGAGGAAAGATTACTTAATCCCTCAGATCTACACGAGCTCTTTAGAATTTATATTGAGCCAAGCGGCGAAGCAGCGGGGCAGTTATTCAGCTGTCCCAGCAGCCAGCTATCGACCTATCAAATCCAGCCGGATAATCAGCAAGAGGGCCGAGCATCGGGCTTGTCATTCAGGCGGTTTGACAGCTGACACATAAGAAGTAAGAAGAATTTAGATAGTTTGAGGTTCTCAAATGTGAGAATTTGCTGCTTTTCTTAGTCTATAGTAGGTTATTATTACAGTAAATAGTAGTGCTGACTCGAATGCTTCAACCATTGCCATGGTAATCAACCTCCAAATCAGTATTCGAATGCTTCGGTGTTTTTTATGTATTTATTTTTTATATATAAGTATGTAATAATAAAAGTATACAGTAAGTCCCAAAATAGCCCATGAAATAAAGAATAATCCCACAACATTATTCATATTGAATAATGAATTATTATTAGTTATTCTCAGACAGATATCGCCGTTTGTTGTGTGTAAAGGTGTGTGTGTGTGTGTGTGTGTGTGTGTGTACAGTAGTGCGGCAGCGGCACTGAAACGAGGGAGATGAAGACAGACAGACAGAAGAAACATGTCAACTTGCTACTGAAGTGAAGCTTCAAATATTTCACGTCGAAGCTTCGAAGCCCAAAAAATGGTATTCGGGACAGCCCTAGTAAATAGTATAGTACAGTGAGGTCTCTAAGATATTGCGATGGGCATCTCTCACTGTTTTATAAACCAAAAGATTAATTGATTAATCAAGAAAATAATCAACAGATTAATCGATAATCTTTCGTTGCAGCTCTAATAGTAAAATGTCCATCCATCTGCCCAGCAAGGGAGGAGAAACCAGCCATTCAGGTAGCTAAAGAGAAAGCCCAACACTTACTCAGCCAACAATTTGACTACAGATGTAGATGTGTCCAGTATCTATCTATCTATCTATCTATCTATCTATCTATCTATCTATCTATCTATCTATCTATCTATCTATCGGGCCATTCAGTTAAGCTGTAAGTAACAGAAACATCCAGAGCTTCAGCCTGAAACCTGGAAAGAGTCCAATGTACTCAACAGCAGTACGAGTCCAGGCCGACTGACGCCACTGAGAGAGAGAAGAGTGTGAGAGAGTCCTGAACTGACAAGTAGAAACCAGACTTCAGCTGTTTTGCCTCTATTGTCTGGGGTTTGTTCTGTAACTGGAGCAGCCAACTTTATATTATTATATCTTCCTTCCTCTGTGTGCTTTCATTACTAACTTCTAATAATAATTGTGCTTGCTGCAGTACGACCATGACCACATGCTGTCATAGTATTGACAATGTCAGCACAAACACTGGCCCAGTTTCCGAGTTACACTGACCTAGTTGCTGAACGGTCAAGTTGCCGATGTCCAACATCCTCTGTGCGATCCTCTGCCACGATCGATCGGGATCCCGAATCCACTGGGAGGCCTCGCAGAAGTACGAGCCGGTGTCGTCCGGTTGCACCGCTCTCATCTTCATCACGTACACGTCCAGTCCGCCCTCCCCGTTCCTCTTCTCCAGCGTGATCTCTCCGCCGTCGTACCGCTTCTTGTACAAATGTCCGGGGACGACCCCCAGCAGCTTGTCCACGGAGATAATCTCCCTGACGGTGCTGACCTCCCCTCCCGCTCCGCTCGCCGAACCCTCTCTGCCGCTACGCTTCCCGAACGTGATGGACAGATGGGTGAGCTGCTCCGACTGGATTCCGGCTGAGCATGTCAGTGTTAATTCGGCCCCCTCTGGCACGGGCTGGCCAGTTAGTGAGCGGGAGTAGCTGATCTGGAGAGTGTCAGGGATCACTGCGGGTGTACAAAGAGACACAGGCAGACAATTATATTACATCAAGAAGCTACAGGAGCCAACTGGGAGGAGAAATATGCCAAATTTAATTTCTCTTGCCTGCGTGCTGTTTAGACGTTTCTATGTTTAGAACACTAAAGCAACCCCTTAGCTTTGGGGATCTAGCTTTGCCAAAGCAAGGGGGATTACTGTAGCTGGCTATCATGAAGATAACACACTTCAGCTGCAAAACTAACACCCAGCATCCTACAAACATAAACACAAAGAAGGTGATGGATAGAAACAGATTATCGGTTAACTGTAGATGGTCTGAAATCGCCATAACAATGTGGACAGCATGAACAGATGGATCTTTGTAGAAAGAACTCCAGATGGCAAGTATAAATAACAGCTTAGACATGAGGAATGTCATCGCGCACCAACTTAAACACATAGTATGATTAATAAATGTCATCCATCTGGCTGATGTAGAGCAGAGTTGCAGTTGACAGGACTGGAGTACAGTTTGCTGGTTTCCACTACATCGTGTTGGGAGGAGAGGGCTGATATCGTTTGACATTTTGCAGTAGTAGTTGGTGATATAGTACAAGGGTTTTTTGTACCAAAACAATTCTTTTTCAATGCCTTACTTTAAGAAATATTTACATGTTTTCTACAAAACCATTTTTGTTTTTTCAATTAACAAAAGAAGCCAGTGTTCTCAGACGTTGAATGTTGTTTGAACTAGAGCGATATGGCCAAAAACTTCTATCACGATATAGGTAATTTCATATCTCGATGTATCACCATATAGCATGTTTTCTGGTAATAATTAAATAAATAGTCTATATTAAATACCCACATGTTAAAGCCTATTTTTGTATACTCTGTGTGAATTCAATACTTGACAAATGAAAAGTATTTTCTCATCTTAAGAACTTAAGTGCAAAATGAATATAAGAAATATAGGCCTAGCCTGTATCGCTATATAAACGACATAGAAAAATATATACAAAAGACATTTTTATATCCTTTTGATGATATGTATCATATTGCCCAGACCTAGACACCTAACACAAGCAGTCGTACAAGAACTTCAATAATACACTCTGGCAAAATTAGCTACATTTTGCTTTAACTTCAGGAACTATCTGATTCAAGAATAAGGAAACAAGAGTTATAAATCTGACCAGAAGTTCGACGCCAGCTCCTGATACTTGACACCTTTTCAATATTCCGTGTACCTGGTGGCACATTTCTATCTCGTACCAAAAAACAGGATTGAAGCTCCGTCCCCAGCACTAGTTGCTAAAAACAGGAAGAAGCTGGAGTCTGATCTCGCTGTGTTTTTAGATGATTTTATTCACTCAGACTTCTAGGATATATCGCAATCATCAGGGTTATGTTTTATTCATCCATTTTACTCATTTATTTCATGGATTTATTGCATCTCTGTTTTCATATTTTTCTGAAGGTTATAAGTAATATGTTAAATATTCTAACCTTATCCTTGTGATCTCATCTGTATTATTGATCCCTGATTACTTTATTCATCTATTTTACGTTGTGACCTCTATGTTATATGTTTATTCTCAGAGAAGCCGCTCTCTGGTGAGATCCTCTTTTTTTTATATTCAACAAATCTCATAAAAAAAAAAAAAAACAACAACAATGAACCAATCTTATTAACATGTATGATGCGTCTTATTTCTCTGTGCCAAAACTATTCAATCTCTTACCTTTGACATACACTGTGGCGCTGTAGTTGCCCTGGTAGGTGGTGTCCGTGCTGGGTGTGTAGCACTCGTACTTCCCCTGGTCCTCAACTCGGATCCTCTGGATTATCAGCCGACATTTGTCCCCCGAGTCCCTCTCCACCCTCACCTCCCCGTTCCTCACCCGGGGCTGGAACGGGACGTAAGGTAAGCTCTTGTCCCTGGTGGACACCACTCCCATCTGCCTCCCGCCGGAATCGTCCCTGTACAGGAACCACTCGAAGTCCTGCGTGCGTGCGCCTTCGTACCCTGACACGACACAGGGCAGGGAGAGGGGGAACCCTGCGACACGGTAGAGGATCCCGGGAGGAAGAGATACGTCACGACACACAGCATACTGAAGCACTGTGGGAGAAGAATGGAGAGACAGCAAAGAGTGTGAAAGACGAAGGTAGGAAACTGTAACAATGTCAATTTGTGTGGGTCACACACAGTCTGGCCTCGGAGCATGTCTGGTACATGGACTCACGGATCAATATCCTGAGCTGATGACCGGCTAACAGGGAATCAATACATTAAATAGCTTGGGAGAAAAAACACTAGAGCTGGGTCAACTTCCTCTGAATACAATGGCACATTTAATACATGAAATGCAATCATCTTAGTGAGCGTCTTAGCTCACACTGGGAGTACTTTTGGTTAATTTAATGAAGCAGTTCATTAAAAAACAGAATACTTTGTTCTCTCACAGCAGCTACGGTGATTCAAAAAGGGCTAATGTGTCTAGCAATTACGATTATTTTCATTATCCATTAAAATGTCAGTTGTATTCTCAAACAATCCCCTTAATCTGTTTTTTTAAATGTCAGAAAATAGTGATATATACTCATTTTAATATCCTAAACTTTTATTGTGAGCAGCTGTGTTATTATATTTAGACAAAAAGATGTTACTGTTGAGTTACACAAATGTTTCAGTGCGCAAAGCAGCAAAAACTTAAGGTCACTGAGTGCACTGTTTTGGAATGAGCTAAACTTAATATCACACTGAAACTGAGACTTCCCTCAGGCCAAAAGGGAAAAATAAAATGTACTTGATCCCCGTCACCTTACTGTTGAATAAAAACCTGGTAACATGGGGGATTTTCAGTAAAAATATTCCGAGCGATTGCCTCGGGGGTTTTCACGCTTCCAGGTTCAAGCGTCATTGTATTTCACTGAGTGGCTTCATACCTCACTTCCCCAGGAACCCCTCTGAAATAGTTAGAGGCTCAGACCGAGCTCTGCTTGTTATTTATCTTACAGCCACAGGCACCGAAACCTCTCATGCCATTACTATTCTCTCATGATAAGGGTACTCATGTCATGTTATAATTTCCTCTTTTAAAAGAAGGAAGCTGAGAGGACAGGCATCATCAAACATGTGTTTTTTTTTTTATAGACTACAGACAGTTTCAATTCATTTTTTTGCAGCAAGACCATTTATTTCTGGTCATTTTAACCACTTGATTTTTACATGAAGGTAAGAAAAGAATGAACATTTAAATAAAGATAAAGACAAAATATTAAAATTAACAAAAATATAATTTAAGAGTAGCTCCATAACAAACTATGGAAGTTGTATGCAGTAAAAACTAGGAATGCACCGTCCTTTTTCTCTCCCGATACCGATTCCGATGCCTAAACTCAGGGTATTTGAGATAAGATAACAATGAAAATTTGCTTTGCATCACATGCTCCAAACAATCAACAGAATAACATAAAAACTGTGCTCTATTTTCCCTCCAAATTTAAAGTCAGAAAGCATAAACGCTGATTATTTTGTAATGACACTGACAAAGCAACTGTATTTACTGTGTATTGGTCCCATCATAGATGAGTATCAGCATCTCCATTAAAAACATAGTGTGAGAAAATTAAACTCAATTAAAGTCAAAGCTACAAACTTAAATAGCTCACACAAGTTGAGACTGACTTCACTGGATATGTAATGAAATTGAGTTATTAAAGAGAATACGGCCTGCCATAGGTCTGATAGCAAACTTGTTCCATATTGTAGGAAGAAGGATAAAAAGGGTGCACATCTTTAACGTCGTTTGCCTCCCAAGTGATTTAAATGTACATGTGGTGCCAAAAGCTGAGAGATAAACTCATCATCTCAAAGTGCGAATAAGATGAGATCATCCTGACATAACAGTCAACAAACATACACCCTCCAACTGACACTGACTAACTAACACACACCCTTAAACCCTCTCACCTACAACAAGGCTGAGAAATCTACTTGAACAACTAGAAATACTAGATGGGTGCGTTTTGGCACTCCCCTCCTGTCTGTCTCTGTCTGTGTTTGTCAGACCTGAAACAACTGGAGCTTTCTCACAGGCCGAGTCACGGCCCGATGACAACACGCCCATAGATAATGACCTGGGAGACGAGTGGGAGGTTTAAGCGGATCATGTCCTAATTAACGTTGGGCTGGGACTGATAGGGCTGGGGGACACCACCGCTCGTCACAATGCTCAATACTGTCTGGAGCAGATTATAGTAGCAACACGGAGGAGCCCCAATTTACTTATCAAGAACCCACAAAGAGCTGATACAACCCTGTCTATTTGGTTATTAGATAATTCATATAATTAATAATACTGTGAGCAGCCAGATACAAACTTACTCACTCCTTATGTCAAACCTGTTACAGTAGGTCAAACAATGAAGAAATATCTAAAATGTGAGGTACAACATATCAATGCATTTCAGCTTTATCTACTTCTGCTTGTTCAGGTTGTGTTTCCTATTTTAAAAGCACTTATTTGATTATGTCACCGTATTTCCCCTTTGGAAAGAGCATCTTCAAAAAGCAAACTTATGATTCATAAGTGCAGTTGACCTTTTCAGCAGCTTTGCCACTCTTTAATTTGAACATTCAACATTCAAAACTTTATTGTCATTGAGATAGCTGATGGGAATTTGCTCCAGGTGAGGTAACATAACACAAAACAAGAAACACTGAGGAGACAAAAAATAAGTGATGAAAAGCATAAAATGACAGTAGTGAAACAATTAAAATGGGTAAAATAAAGTATAATAAACTAGAGTTCCTGCAGGGTTGGTATTTTGTTTATTATTATTTATTTTATGTTTTTATCAGGGTTGGTATCTTTTTTAATTATTTATTTATTTATGTATTTATTTAAATTTTATTTAATTTTTTTTAGCAGGTTTGGTATCTTTTCTATTTGTTTTTTCCATATTTTTTTTCCATATTTTTGTTTTTATTTATTTATTTATTTATTTTATTTTTATATTCTTCTTTTATTTATTTTTTATCTACATATAGTATTTATTTTATTTTATTTTAGCAGGGTTGGTATCATTGTGTAAATAAATACTGATATCAAATCTTTTGATTGGCACTTCCTGGATGCTAAAAGCACCTGTTCCTCTCTCACACAACCAGCTCCAACATCCATCACACGGCCAGAAAGTGATCTTAGCTTGATAGTGTCCCATCTGTCCCTTTGTATTGTAATAAACTTGCAGACCACATGCATGTTATAAACAGTGCCATAGAAGCAGCTTTTACAGGCTAAACAAAGCAGATAAAAGCATGAGAATAAAGCTGCTGCAGATGATAATCTAAATAAATTAATAGAAGAAACAATCATGTAAAATGCATGATGTCCATGTGACAGATGGTGAGGCGGTTGCAGACAGACAGAGCTATAACAGGTATAATAACACAGCCTGGCTGCACAGCACTCACCCCACACTAGAAACAGCAATAATGGTGTCTTCATCGGAGCCATCATGGTCCTCATCTTCCTCATCTTCCTCCACGGTGATGTCCAGATGGATTATGTTGACTCAGATCTCTCTCTGCGAGGTTATTATCACCGATCATACTTCATCCTGTCTTCAAAAACACGAAACCACAGCAGACATGTTGGGATTATTCAGTGAAGGAGCAGAAAGCCAGTGTGCATAATAACAATACATGATCACACAGAGAGGAGAGAGAGTTAATAGCGCCATCAGATCACAGTGGTAGGAACATTAGAGCAGCACGTTTAATCACCTTTATCATGCATCTCCGTCAGCACACCGTCGGCTCCATAATATCCCGGGTTGGGTTTAGATTAGACCGCCTCGACAGACATGCCGTGTAGCCATGGAGGGGTTGGCATCACAGGAGGCTGGTGTGTGTGTGTGTGTGTGTGTGTGTCACAGTGTGTGTGCAGAAGAAGGAGGAGGAGGAGGAGGAGGAGGAGGAAGAGGAGTGGTGGTTGGGAACAGAAGAGGGAGGAGCATGCATGCAAAACAGGCCCCAGAGAAGAAGTCAAACTGGTGCCATTGGTCCAATGAAGCGACGGTGACATTTTGAACCAATGATAATAGAGGATTGTGTTTGTAAAGCGGTTTGAAACAGCCACGTTAAACCACCGCCAGGGGGCGCCACAGCAAAACACATAGCAGCCTATGAATGCATGCACAATGTGTGATAAGGCTTTGTCAGGTGGGTTCATGATTTGTCTTTTTATTCACCATTCTCTATTTATTTATTTATTTATTTATTTATTTATTTATTTAATGTATTTATTTGTTCATTCATTTATTTATTTATTATCTGGTTTTATGTATTTTATTTTATTTGTTATAAGAAAAAAAGAAAAAAACTACTCAACTGGCCAGGTGTGGGACATGCTGCCTTCAAGCATAGGGTATATTTTTTTTGTACTTTGTACCTTGCACTACTGCCTTTTTTACTGCCTTTTTACTAACATGTATTGCACTTTGGAACTGTGATGCTGGAAACTTGAATTTGCACAATGTATGATATGGCTATGTCAGGTGGGTTAATGATTTGTCTTTTTTTTTTACATCATCTTTTTATTCATCATTATCTTTTTATTTATTTATTTATTTATATTTTATCTGGTTTTATTTTATTTTATTTTTTGATGTTATTTTATTTTATTTTATTTTATTTATTTTATTTTATTTTATTATTTTATTTTAACTCCCTGGACTGATCTGCTTCAACAATCAGGATGAGTGGTACAAACGTTGCCCCTTCTCTTGAAATGTTATGTTTTGACTGAAAGGAAGGTAAAAATACATTTACTCTTGTCCATTGAAATACATGTTCATGCTATAATTGCAGTTATTTTGATTAAAATAATTTACTATTTTATACTCAGCTGACTTTTAACTACTTATTTTATGAAAAGATTCCAAGAAGATCCATCAAATGTAAAAGTCTCTTCTCTGCAGAAAAGGAGGCAACTGGAGAATCAGCTGGTATTAATTATCTTTTGTTTTGCTCATGATGATGAAAACCAAAACTTGAATAACAACAATGTCTCTGACCTTTTCAGTTCTGCAAATATCAGACAGAACTAAAACAAATAAATTCAAGTTTCATTGGCATATTTAAAAATGCATCGTCGCTGCCAAAACTGAAAATATGAATAGAGACTCTGTGGTCAGTAGAATTCTCCCATGTGTATCCAGTCCATAATTACAAGGGGAAATTGAGTTTAAATTGTCATTTTCAAATTGGCAGACAGTAGGCCCTTTTCAAGGCAGCCTTTTTGACTTGTCATTGCAGGTGAACACAGGTGTAATTAATAACATTAATTGTGGTCTTGTTCCATTTAGGTGAGCCAGGGCCCTGGTATTGTGCATGCTGGATCACTGGAATCACAGCCTATTGAAAGGTCTTGAGCTATGGGGTATAACACATGCGCAGTGTAACTGGATCTGTGGTTGTGCGTTGCTATTGGTTCAATTACGGTGAGTGCAGACTAGATTTTACTGCACATGCGTTGTACCCCAATGATATGACGCGATGATGGCGCGTGACATCTCTTCTTTTCACCCTCCTTGACTGGAATGTCTGTGACACACTAAATAGAACGGGACCATAATTAGTTTCTCAACTACACCTGTGTTTACCCTGCCATGACATGTCCAAATGGCTGCTGGGGAATGGGCCTATAACCTACCTTAAAATGCAAACTTAGCTTTTTGTATTTGAATTTTAGCATGATTCTTTTTTTTACTTATTACAAATGAAAATGGCTGTTCCAGAGATGCTCTGTCACTACCCATCAAAACCAGTGGGCAGGATATACATAACAATCATTTGGCTGAAGTCAAAGGACACTATTCTGCTGTCTGGATTCATAATCAAGGTTGTTTAGCTAGTAAAGGGGAAAATAAAGGCACAGTAGTTACAGTGTTAGCTTAATAACACCTAAGCACAGAAGCATCACAGATAACCACCAACTCAGTTGTACAGTTCACTCTGTTCCCCACAATACACATTATTATCCACCGTGTTGCACTTATGCGCATCATAACCCCTCTCTCTATCCATATCTATACTGTCGACATGTGATACATGCATGTGACACCAGTACAGGGTGTTATTTCTAGAGTACTCCGTAGGAAATACATTTTCAACACTTTTAGCACATGCTTTGTCTTGGCAGTGTGCATGTCACACATGTATATGTGTTTGCACATGCGTGTGTGTGCATTTATGCTTGCATATTAGGACTTTTTCTCTGAATGATGGCTGAATTCCATTTAGCAGCTTAAGCAGTGTTGTGCATGCTGTCACACTGTCATGACTTCCTGGGGCTCTTGAATACAAGAGTCATTGTTGATATTATTAGTAACACCTGTGCTTATTTGTATATTTGTGTGTATTTTTTTATGCACATGCCTTCATGTATTTGAAAATTTGTTTGTGTGTCTCGTATCTGTGTCATGCATGAATCATGCACATAGAGAAATGAGTTTGAGACCGTTTTATTCAACCACAAGATGGCGACAACAAATTGCCATACTGAGAGCTCCAACCACCGACATCAAGGACTGTATATGTAACTTCAAAAATGATAAAGATAAGAATATAAAAAAAGAGTAACAGATTAGTTGTCTGTCAGTGTCACCATTAGAACGATACTGATACATAATGAATTTGACTTTTTATTAAAGTATACTATCCTTATATATTGATTTATAAATTCCACTATTGTTAGTTCTTGCTTCCTAAATCCTGAATCATCCAAACAGTATGTGAGGTTCCTGCAACAGCAATGTTCACGAGCTGACAGTGATGTAAAACAGCGATAAAACCCAACTAACATTTCTGTGGCCTGCGAAGGCAGCGCTGCTACATTCCCGCCTTCTCTGTCTCCTTTTTTTTTTTGTATTGCCCTCAAAGGAAAGGGCAATAAATGAGTCTAATCAGTTATTTAACTATTTTTCCACACTTGAAGTGGAGTCAGGAGAAATATTAAAGCATATACAGTAGAAAAAAAGTAGAAACATTACAGCTGAGTGTGGCAGGATATGCTCCTATACGTGGTTAGCATGAGTATAGGCTGTAATGTATGTTCATACAGCCACTCAGATGCTGCTTACTCCAAAGAGGATTTATGCCATCAGAGCACACCTCGTTAGTGGTACTAGCTATCCTCCATCCTGTCTAGTTTCCTTTCCTCTCCTCCTCACTCCTCTCCTCACTTTAGGCTACATGGAAACATGGATGACTTCACAGTGTGGCTCGGCAGCGAGCGAGGGGAAGTCATTAGGGTATTCTGGGTTAACAAGGCGGCGAGCAGGATATGCAGACTTCAGCAGGAGCCTACACCAGCTCTGAGGGATGGCACTCATGCAGAGTAAACTTCCTCAGTCTTATGGCTTCCAATGTATCACATTTTTTTTAACCGATTTGGACAGTTAGAGCATGATGTAGTCTGATCCACTTCCAGGGAAATAAAACTCTCAATGCTCCACTCTGTTTGTTGTGCACGTGTCCATGTATTAGTTATGACAGGCAATCTTAAAATCCTAAACTCAGTGCTGTTAAAGTTTGTATTCTCTAGTTGTTTAATTTCAACATAACTTCTGCTAATGCTTATCAAATGTCAAGTATCATTTTAATACCTCCAGTCAGAAAGTAACTTTTGAAGAGCTATACTTAAAGGAGCAGTGTGTAACATTTTGGGAGATCTATTAGTAGAAATTGAATATAATATTCATAACTATGTTTTCATTCATGTGTAATCACCTGAAACTAAAAATAATTGTGTTTTGTGGAAAGGGAGGAGCGAGCCGAGGGGTACTCAGTTGGTTGCAATCTGCAACCACACCACTAGATGCCGCCACATCCTACACACTGCACCTTTAAGAACAATTTTGAGGTACTTTCACTTTCTGCTACTTTATACTTGTACAACACCACATTTCAGTGGATTGTACTTTAATATTGTACTTTTTACTACATTTATTTGACAGTCATAGCTTCTTATTACTTTACAGATGGTGATTTTAAAAACGTACTATAAGCGTATAAAGTATGATGCATTATTGAGCTCATGTACAACTTTGTATGTGATGGCGTTTCAGTAGCACTTTACATTACAGCTTAGTAATAACATGGGGTATTAGTTTGATAATAAAGATGTAATAATTAAGTAATGCCATGTAATTACCAAAGTAATAATCAGGTAATAGCTTGGTATTAATAATATCTGGGTAATATAGACTGAAATTTATGTAACAGGGTAACAATGGGGAAACATTTAAAGATCGCAACAAGGCAAAACTATTTAGTAATAGCATGGTAATATTTTGGTAACAATATGATAACCTACTAACAATAAAACTGTTATATCAGTGCAATATTTGGATACAAAATAATGGGGTAATAACTTAATAATAATGAGGTAATATAGGTTGATGTTTTCACAATATTATAGGCTACTATCAGTGTAATACCTTCCAATTCATAAGAAAATCATTGGAAGTCAAAATTGCTAATTATTATATTATAATGCTGAAATTTATCCTCCCTTATGTTTCCAAACGTTTCCCTTTTGTGTCAAGGTAATACTGTAGAAATTATATGTTTAATGCTGTGGCTTGTTACCTGGCTGTTACCTACACTTTTCTATGTAATAACCATGAATCAATGCTGCAAAATGCTACCAAGATACTACGCTAAAGGCTGCACTTGGAGGCCCTAAGCTGCAAAATATAACTAATAGGGATGAGATCACGTTGCAAGCTATCTGTCTCTCTTGTTAGTTATTTGACTTTCTTCATCAACTAGTCGCTAACTTAGTCTGCCATTTTGTGCAAGTGACACCTTTCACATTAGTCATCTGATCCATTGTTTATAGAAAGATGTCAATTAGTGCAGCTTTAAGTAAAGAATCTGAAACCTTCTTCCACCATCGCATCGAAAGATCTTTATTACATCTTTCTTCCAGTTTTCATACGTGCTCTTCTTTGTGCACTCACTCCCACTCTGTCTCTTTTAAGGCCACTACAGACTAAACTGTGACCTACTGGAGACTGTCTCTAATTACTTTGTACTACAGTCACTACAGTCAGGCTAACACCCCTGTCATCGGAGGGACCTCACCATGACTGTCAAGAAGATCCGTTCACTGTGTGTGGCATCGGTTCACACTGTAGGTACAGACGTAGATTCGTCTTCCTCTGAAATTATTTTCATTGGCACAGACAGACAGACAGTTTCTGTCTCTCGGTGTCTTATGTCAGCCATGGTTTTTGGGTATGACTTGGTCTAAACGTTTCCTTAGTTTATTTCCCTCACATGTAGATACAGAACATACAAAAACATCCAACTATAGCTCATCAAACACATGTACACATGTTCTATATATGGGCTCCATTTGTTCTGCAGTTTTATCACCACGCTGTCTCCGTCTCACTGCTACAGGGGACACACACTCAGCCAGCGGTGGTGATGGAGGGACGACTGCTAGACCAAACAAAGAGAAGGAGCGGGGACATGCACAGCTAATTTACTGCCGGCAGGATATTAATAACTTTCTCCCAGAGGGTCTTTGGTTTTGTAGGTTTCCTCTCTTTATTACAGAATGCAACAACAATGTTTAGCTAAGCACTCGACCGCATCGTTTTACTTCTTTTGGTCACTGTCTGGGACGGGAAATGTGTGAGGTTGATCAGTCAGTTTTTCTTGGAACGGAGGACATTTCACTTTTTCAAACGTCTCTTAAAAGAGATGTAAAAAAAAGCAATGAGAACATATTTAGAACATATATGTGAGACTCCATGAGGGT
Source organism: Sebastiscus tertius (assembly GCA_916701665.1). NCBI lineage: Eukaryota > Metazoa > Chordata > Actinopteri > Perciformes > Sebastidae > Sebastiscus > Sebastiscus tertius. The sequence goes on along the minus strand of CAKAOH010014157.1, from coordinate 4,617 downwards.
AAAACCAGATGCCATGTCTACCCTTAGCTATGTTTTTACAGTTTTATGTTCAGCTACATGATGAACATATAGACCCAAAACAGGACAGAGGAGGAGCTTTATTGTCCACAAATGTAAAATATCTTTGTACAAATCAGCTCAGGCTGGTCATACACCGGTCGTAGCTATACCTATGAAAAGTAAACCATTGTAATTCCTATATATCCCACAAAATCAATTTGTGTGTAATTCACGTAATCGTTAACCAGGAAGAATAAAGTGCAACAATTGGATGGATGATGGATGGGTGGATCAAAAAATACAAGACTTTTGCCCAGGAGACCGGCGTTCGTGTCCCTTGTGAAACCAGATGTCTTTATTTATTCATTTGTCACGTAACTTAAGTAATGCCACTTCAGGAGTTATTCTAAGCCAAACCATGATTTTTTCCTAAACCTGACTAAGTAGTTTTGTTACCTAAACCTAACCAAGTTGATTTTTCCTAAACCTAACTAAGCAGTTTTGTAGCCTAAACCTAACCTAGTTGATTTTTTCCTAAACCCAACTAAGCAGTTTTGTTGCCTAAACCTAACCAAGTTGATTTTTTCCTAAACCTAAATAAGTAGTTTTATGGCCTTAACCCAACTAAGTTGATTTTTTCCTAAACCTTACTAGGTAGTTTTGTAGCCTAATCCTAACCAAGTTGATATTTTCCTAAACCTAACTAGGGAGTTTTGATGCCTAAACCTAACCATGTCGATCTTTTCCTAAAACTAAATAAGTAGTTTTGTTGCTTAAACCTAAGGAAGTTATTGCCTGCGAAGACAGACCTTTATTTTGAAAAGACTGTAACGCATGTAACAAGCGGAAATTGACACGTGTTGCTGGACATTCGTAGGAAAACGCACGAAAAATGAGGAATAACTTTTTTGTAATATATCATTATTTACCAGACATGGTGTTTTTTTCTGTCATTGGGATGGAATTTTGTGGATGCTACAAAAATGCAATGATGAATGTTGCATGATCACAACAACTAGTTTCTACTAAGCACGTGTGTAGGAAGTTGGCTTCTAGCAGCAATGTAGTATATCATGTTAGAAGTGGTCTCCCATGGTGTAATTGGCATGGACTGGAGGATAGTTTTAGCGGGCTGCCATGCCACAGACAGGCAGGCCAGCAGATCGACAAATAGAAAGTCTAATGGGCAATTTGGTGGACACGGAGAGAGAAGACACACAGAGAAGAGAGGAGAGATGGGAGGGCATGAGGAGGCCAAGAGAGGAGAGGGAAGGTCTGCAAGGGGGGAATTGGAAACATATGCAGCGGTCTGACTGCTGGTCTTCCCCCCTCCTCCGCGTCATCCAGACAACCACACACAACAAAGACGGGAGATGGGCCAGAAATGGTGTGAGGCTGAGAGCAAAGGTGATGATACATAGGCCGTGTTTCGAAGAAGACTGGCAGTGTTTTATGGAAGAAAGATGGCAACTATCACACACTAAACAAATGCAGATGACAGAACGGACCATAAGTATTGTATGAAAGTAATTACTGGGGTTTTGTATTGTGTATACTTTTTTTTCCAAGTGTGCTATGTATATATTGTTTAATGATAGAATGAAACTATATAAATACCTATTGTATGGAGGAGAACGTTGCAGGGAGTCTGAGGATGAATGTGTCACAACTGTAATGTGTATTTCCACTATGAAACATTTTCTTTTAGACATCTGCCACATATTCATAGGTTGCCGTTGGATTCATCAGCTGTAACTAATTGGTTTGGTGAGTCAGACAAATTACAAATGAGGCTCTCGGCTGTTTGTTTGTCAAATTGTGCTCTGCATGCTGATGTCGGTACCACGGCTGTGTCCTCTGCCAAAGGTTGTTCCTTGAAGAAAGACCCACCAGACTGCTGGACTGTAGTGTGTCTTTGTTGTCCCTAAAAGCAACCAACGGAGTGGTGAGTCAAAAGTCAGTTCTCTACAACAATAATGGAACCGCATCTAAGAGTGAAGATTACACATCACAACTCATCATTCCAGGCACACAGTGTGGTAGACATGCCCCGAGCAGAAATGGTAGAAACGAGTCAAATGTTACTGACAGTGATCGGAGTCTCTCAGTTAAACTTTTAACAATGTCATATCCATATTTTCTCTCCCATATTTTTCTTTCTAAATTATTCACATGATTCATTCATTATTCAAAATTATTGTTTGTTTGTTTGCTCTTTAAAATCTAGGTTATTTATTGCATTACCCAAAGCTATGAGATGTACAAGCCTTTGTCTATGAGACAATACCTCGGTGGTATGTGTCATTGTTTCTTAGATTTGCTATATATATATATGGTTACAGGCTCTCTCTCCATCTCTCGTACACTCGTATTTTAAGTGTTAATAATAAAAGAGACAAAATGCACAATACACAAAGTTAAAGGTGAATTTGACTGATTGCATTTTTTCAAATTTTTTATAGATATTGCGATTATATTGTTATCGGAAATTCTTTTGGCCACGATAATCACATAGTGAAAATCTGATGTTGTGACAGCCCTATAGGGACTATTTGATATGATACCAACCTATAAAGAACATCTTATTATTGTACATTTTTGTATTTTAACAAAAGAAGTTCTGCTGTTACAACCTGTTGCTAGTTTTAGTTGTAGCAGTAAATGTCAAAAAATGTCTGAATAACAAAGTGGGTTACACTTCATTTTAGAGGTCCCCAAATTTCATGGCATTTAGGTGATAATTAGTATGTAACCTATTTGAAATTTATTTGCAAATTACTGCCAAATTACCCAAATATTTACCTCAAAATGTATCGAAAATGACTTTATTATAAACATTTTTTAATAATTATATTCTGCTATTTCCCAATAGCTGGTAATTTATTTAATACATTTCCAGGAAAAGAATACAAAGTTAATTGATATGCTTTATTTCCCTGTCTGCTGATAAATAGATAACAATTATCAAATAACTTTATTAAAATGTCTTTAAAAAACTCCCTGAATCATTACATTAGCTACCAGGTTACATCTGTGTAGAGAATAAGTCACACAGTGGTGAGATTTGTAATGGCAACAGGTGTGCAGGTGGGAGTTGATGTCAGGTGAGCAGGACTGTGAGAGATTCTGAGGGCATCTGGTGGACGGTTCGAGGAAGGCAGGTCTGAGGAGGGAAGTGAACAGAAGCAGGAGACACAGAGAGCCACGGAAAACAACAAAGAGACTAAAAAGTCCTCATGACACAAAGTAGTAATGTGATTCTATGTGAGGCTTCATACGATGTTTGATTTACCTTTGTTTCCAAACATCTACAAAGTTTGAAATCTATATATTAGTGAAGTCTAAGATTTACTGATGCAAATACATAAAGTACATTTCATTGTGAGAGAAAGTTTAGACACCTCACATTTGTCTTTGTATGTATTGTTGTATTTTCTTTTAAGCAATTATCTCACAGTTTTGTTCCATATTATGACAAATTGTAGTAGCCCTTCCAACTAATACTGGATGGATTATGTGTCAAAGTCATGCATAAAAATCAGGGAAATACACAAACAGAGAACACGTTATTAATGAAAAGACATGAATGTATTTGAACCTGTTAACTATAATTGACTTGTTAACAAGCTTCATGTAACTACTCGCTCACAGTGATAAATTATAAAGTTATATATTCATGCAGCACAACTAGGTGAGGCTCCATACAGTAATTAGAAAGCTTGCTGAGCCTATATTTATCTACTGAAATATGATTTATTATGTATTCACTAATAAAGCTATTCTCACTTCTCCAGCAGTTAGAGTAATATAATATTTAATCAGTTTGTACTATATTTTCACTGCTTTTCCTGTAGGCGTCAGTTTTGAATTTTAATGACCAGAAACCAGTAACCATCTGGAATAGGCTCAAAAGTGGTCCCTTTGTACCACTGACTTGCTGCATTCATGTAAATTATTGTGGCATTTTTCTCGCTTCACTACAGTAAAACAGAACCGATGGCGGAAATGATAAATTATTCATGTATTCTTATAAGCAAAATCCTGCCAACGTGTGTTTACAAGCATGTGTGCATACATGTATAGCTTGCAAGTTGCCCACCTGTGTAAAGCTTTTGCTTATGCGTGTGCACACGGTCTTATGTGCACTTGCACAAGTGTGCGGCCGGAGTGCGTGCAGTGATTAAAGTCAGGGTCCACAGCGAGAGAGTGAGAGAGTGTATGTATCATCAGTGCGGTGATGGTGGTGGTGGTTAGAGGAGGAGGAGGAGGAAGGGGGGTCGGACACAGAGAGACAGACGCCAGCCTTGGTTTGGAGCTGAGCCTGAGGAGGGACTGTGGCTGATGGAGAGTGGAGGGACTGGGGAACGAGGGAGAGAGGGAGAAGAGGAAAGGCGGAGAAAAATTGGGGATTGAAATGCTGAAATATAGATGAATGATAGAGGAAGCTGTATTAGCAATGAATGAGCTGAAAGAGGCAGCAGCAAAGAAGAGAGATGTGAGAACTGTGAAGTGTGGAGAGGCTGGGGGAAGGAGGAAGGAAGGAGGAGAAAAAGGAAAAAGAGAAGGAAAGGGGGGAGGATGTGTCGTATGAGCTTGCCGCTGGAGGGATGCCGGGGC
>CAKAOH010014155.1:0-17530 GCA_916701665.1 Sebastiscus tertius | reverse complement strand
AAGCAGCTGGATAAAAGCAGATGAGGTGAGAGGTCCGTTCACTCAGAGCAGCTGGCGGTCAAATATGGTGGCAATGTTACACCAGATAAATATATAATAATAAAGCCTATAATCTCTTTATTTAGCGGTTATTCTGTCAAGCATGCAAAGAATACATCATTGTCCCCGATCCCCCCAAAACACAATACAAAGACACACTGACACACTCCCACCTGCAGGCATCTTCAACAACATGCATCTATAGTCACAGAAACGGTACTTACTGCATCGGTGCTGCACTAGTAGGTTGAGAGGACGATCCGCGTGTGACAGTGTGTGTCTTGAGTCAGTGTGTGTGTGTTATATAACGAGTTATTAAATATATAAGTCGACTAAATCCGCGCAGTCCGACGGAAAACCCTGATGTGACGATGAGAGAGGCTGCTGAGTCTGCGCAGCTGGCGGAGATTCCGATGGCGTGATGCGACTCTGTGTGTGTGTGACAGTGTGTGTGTGTGTGTGTGTGTGTGTGTGTGTGTGTGTGTGTGTAATCTGTTGGGGGACTCAGTGTGCTCAGTGTGTTCGAGGTATCTTTGTCTTTGCCATGATTTTTGGGATGTTTGTCATACATGTCGTCACTCTTTGTGCAGCTGTTCCTGAGCTGCTCCATTATAAAGGGTGTGTTATGTGGTAGACTGGACTCCAGTGATACAATGGATTTTTTACATTTTACATCTTTCATCACATAAAAATCAGCCAAAAAACAGTCTGAGATGAAATCAGGGAGCACTCATTCAGACAGGGCTGGCTTAAGGCATATAGGTGGTCTCCTATAGGGCGCTGCCGTCTTGGGGCGCTGAACACCCTCTAAAAAAATAAATAAATTATTTTTTTTTAAAAATAGAGCATCCTTCCTCATTTTCTACATTGAGGTAACAAGTGAACAAAGAATAAAGAAAGAAAGAAATACACTTTTCACCCCTGTAACTCCCTTTTTCATCTGCCCGGTAGGCGTTACGATACATATAATACAGGAGTTCCGATTCTATATATTGCAACATATTGCGATACTGTAAGCACGGCGATATATTGTGATTTTTTAAATCTAATTTTAGGAAAACTGTTTAGAAATTAACTTTTTTATGCAATCAGAACAGCAGGATCTGCATTTATCACAGTCCCTATAACATTCAACATCATAGCAGTACTTTGAGAGGGCGCACACACTGAGATGGCGCATTTCTTTGCAAATGAAAAGTAAAGTATTGACTGAGTTAATCTTTGCATGTAAACTATTAAATAAAAATCAATACAGTGTTTTTTAAAGTCGATACAGTATCACAAACCATAATATCAAGATGTTCGATATTTTCTTGTCGCGGTAGTCGGTGTTACCGGTGTTACACGGCGGTCGACACGCACCGATTACATTACGTACCCACCATCGAGTTGCTTTTTTTACAGAAATAAAACCCATTTAGTTAATTTTCGCGAATCAGCGGCGTGTCGTCAATGCATAGTCTGACGACGTACGCTACAAAGTGAAAGTTTCTGCTCCATACGGAGTCTCAGCTCAGAGTAGCAGGAGTCAGATTTCACACACACAGGACGAGAGAGAGAGAGCTGACAGGCAAGACGATGGCGGAGGATTTGGTGTCAAAGCGAAAAGCAAACACGCCTATTTGGCAATATTTCAGATTTAAACCCAACGCTAAAAGGGAACCATAATGTTAATGAGGTAATCGCCGGTCACAGCCGAGGTGCACGGCGGAGGAGCACCGGGCGGAATCCTGCAGCCTCGCAGCGAAAGCTGGACCGAAAAGGCCAGACACACAGCCACCCGACGGTAAAGGTCAAAGTAAGCACGCTACACATATTGAGCGTCATCTTTTCTTGTAAAATGTCCGGTGTAATCGGTAACACCGGTGTTGTCACAAGTTTATTAAGCGGTGGGAAAATGTCCTCTCCGTAACATCCCTTCTGCCCGGCCACATTTATTCGTTAATAAAAGTGTAAATCGTGGTAAACACTTTAAAGCCAACAATATCAGGGACCAATTGTTTATTTATATTTTATTAAATACAGTTATTTATGAAAATAAAAATCTTAATTTTGTCTTAAAACCATTGTGATGTCTGATGTGTGTTGCGGTTTATGGGCCTAACCCTTGAGCAGGGGGGCGGGGCTCCAAATCTGAATTTCGCTTAGGGCACCATAAGCGCTAGAGCCGGCCCTGCACTCATATTCACATATACAAGATACTTCCAGTGAGTCACATGGTGAATTATTTCTACAAGGAAGGTCATATGTAAACCCTCTATTTTTGTTGAGAAAAACTCTGTGCAGTTTGACCTAGTTTCACAATGGAGACAAACATCAACTGACCATGCAGTTGTCACATGCAACACAGCCCACTGCGTTTCTGATTGCACAACAAACACAAGTACGTGTGTGTGAGTTGCTAAACTAACACTGAGTGCAGAGAGCACAGCCGGTTATAAACAAGCGGGACCTTCACTGGCCTTCACACTGTAGGATTTAAAGGCCGGCCACTAATCCGTTTTGATACACTTCCTATAATCACACAAAATGATAAACCACAACCACTCACGCTGATGATACGCCCTTTTACTGTGAGACAAAGCAGAAATATTACAAGGATGATAAATAAACTGAGGATGCGTGAACAAAAACTTGGGGGAGAGGTAACATTTCAAAATATAAAGTAAATAATTTAAGCTTGAAAAGCTATTTTTTTATTGTTGCAATGTTACCTTTGTTTGGATCTTGATGACTCGTGACTTGTTAACCTCAAGTGTCTGTAAATTCATTAGGCACCACATTTATTCATCCCTGACAAGTGCTTTTTAGTGATCAGCAGCAACTACTTTGCGCCATTTAAGCCAGATTTTGTCACTTGAGTATGTCCAACCATCATACTAAAGTAGTGATGACACTATGATTCAAATAATTAATGACTTAATTGTTGTTGTTTTTTACTTGGGGGGTCAAAATCTAATGTGAAATATACCAAATGACCATAAATGTCCATCGAATCATTCTTTCTTTTAAATATATGGTCTATTTGACATGTAAACATGACGCTGGTATGTTAATTAAGGGCAGTATTTACAACACAATCAGTCTCAATGTGACGGAGCACATCAGTCACTTTACACCAACAGCATCTTGAGAGCAGCTCCACTTTGCGTCTCGACTTCTGTACCCGAACTACTGGGCTCTGTGTCTCCAGCCGACCGCCCCTCACCTCTCTGATCAGTTATGGCGGTCGATCTGTTCGTAACCAACCAAAGTGTCCTCTTCTTCCTCTGCGGTGCTAACTGTTCCACCATGACAGCAGCCCCAGCCCCGGGTCACAGATGGTCCCCTGAAACAACAGCGCAGTGGGTCAGGATGGACGTGAAGCTACTTTCATTTCAGTATGTCCACAGTTAAAGTTCGGAGTCCACCCACACAGGTGGCTTCAGTCATTTTGATGAAGTAGTCCTATTCTCAGAACTGTGTGGGCATATAAAGACTGACTCTCCTGTTAGTTTTGTTGCACCTTTTAAGACAGTACAACTTGCAACCTTTATGAATCTTTTGAACACCGGTATAAGAGCCCGGCGGTCGTACCAACATTTATTACAGTGACATTTACAAACAAACAAAATTAATCACTGCAATCAGTTTATTTGCAAGTGGACACTAAGTAAATCAATGAAGAGCTTTCACGTGGAGTTCAATTGTGGTAAACTTTGACACACAAAGCAGGCCTTGTGAGTAATTGCAAACAGTGCTGATCGCTGAGGGAATGGACAACAGATGGGTCCATAATGCACAGAGATACAATATCTGTGGAACAACTGCACGAAGAAGACTGGAGCCTGACAGAGACTGGACTTGAGGAGAAACCATATACAGTATATATATATATATATATATATATATTCACACCCAATTAAAATAAAATAAAAAGATGCCTTAAATTGTGACTGAGATACATGTGGTGAGTGGGACATGATGTATCAGTGGTGGACAGCTAATATCAGCCGATAGTATACACTGCCCAATTTATCGGTCGGGCTCTACAAGAGATAAGGCAGTTTGTAGTCTTCCACAACAGCAGTCTACTGTGAACGGTGCCCCTGTCCAGAGTGGATGGTAGAAACAGATCAGCTTCAATTAACTGTGTTAAAGGTTCCCTGTGGATTTTTTTTTTTTTTTTACCTCTACCGGTGATTACGTCACCAAGCTTTCAGCACCACAAATTTTGCCAGGACCAGTCAGCAACCTCCAGGTCTGAAAAGTGAAGTCAATACTGATGTGCCTTAAACTTGCATTCTTTCTAACAGCCAGCAGGGGGAGACTCTTCAGGTTGCAAAAATAAGTCTGATTGTATAGAAGTCTATGAGAAAATACTTTAGTGCGTGGCTACCTTGTGATTGACAGGTCGCTACCGCAGCGTTGTCTGGTCTGGGAGATGTCCGTGTTTTCATTTTACAACTTTAACCCTTTCACAGTGTGTTTTCAGTTCATGAAAGTTAATTGTAACATTTTTGTCCTGAAGTCAAATATATCAGTCGTTGTCAGGCATTATGGAGCAATGTGTTTTTATAGCACAGCAAGCATTCAGAAATGTAGCTACTTCAATGTACAAATATGGGACGTTTACTTGTGAATATGCTTGATTGCGTGTCTGTATGTAGTCAGAGATGTCCTGAAGTCAAATATATCAGTCATCGTCAGGAATTTTTTCTAGCAACCCAAAAATCAAAGAATAAAAGACATTTCCCTCACAAATTAGTGGTATTTTTTTTTTCTTATTCTATTTTCTTACCTCCGCGTAGACTCAAATTAAACAATTATTAATATTGGCATTAAATTTCAAAAATGTTTAAAAAAAAGATTCTGATACATAGGTGAATCCATTTTTCCCCACTCTTAACAGCAGTATACATCAGCTGTGTGTTAAGAAATCAGGTAATACAATACCACATTTCTTAGCTAGATTTGGAGGAGGTTTGGTATGTGACAGCCTTCTTGGCCCATTATGACACATTCAGTCTAAAAATGTTGGGAAAAAAAATTGGAAGGAAGCAGCGACTGAACTGGGACACAAGTTTGGTGAACGTTAGTGAGAAAACTCTGACTTTAGCTCCACCCAGCTTCAACCGACAAAGAGTCTGAATGAGTCAAAATAACAACTGATTTTCACGCTTTTATCAGATATATAGTTGAAGAGTTTTTACTAAATGTGTGTTAGTCATGAGGTGTGTTCTTACAATCAGAGTGTAGGGCGCTTCTTTTTTCTCCCCGATGTCCTCTGCTGGCGGCGCCGTCGACTGTCCCGGTTGTCCCGGTTGTGCAGGCGTGTCTGCCGCCACGGTGGCCGGGCCCGTCGGCGAGGTGTCCACAAAGACCTCATCTGTCACCCGAAAACGGATCTCCTCTCCCTGGTCCATGTAGAGGTCGTGGGCACCCTCGTCCGTCTCATATTCCCAGAGCCAGACCTGCTCTGCTTCGTCACTGAGGCCGTAGCTAAGGAGCTGCAGCTACATAAACTACAGTCACAATCAATTAATCTACATAACGTGTGATGACAGATGAAATCACAGCACTTTGCTTCATTTATAGGAACATTTTCAGTCAGGATACAATTTAGCGGGCTGCTGAAGAGACTCCGGTGGGATGAGGATGTCGTCAAAGAAGCCCATCGTCACTGTGAAACAGAAAGGTTACAGTGTTACCTCAGTACTTCTGTGTCGTCTGGTACATGTGGAAGCAGAGACTTCTGAGCCTTCGTTAATAATGTTTTCTGTTTTTCACAGAGGGTGTAGACAGCACAACTGACTGAATAAAATATGGCAAAATAAATAAATAAATCAATAAATGAATAAGGCAGATATATAATAATATAATAACATATATATAATAACAAAAAATATTAGTAAACATGAACAACTCTCTCCTAAATCCCAAAACTAGAGTGCTAAATCTCAAATTTGTGATGTCATAGGGTATAAAGTGTGGAGCTGCCCCATAGAAAATGAATGGGGACAGATGTTCTAGACGACACTGAGAGCACAGATTGTTCTGAGTATATGGGAACATTTTCTGTTTTCACCATTGAGAAAACTACAATAGAATAAAGCTAATTTGGGTATAAAAAAAAGAAAACAAACATTCTGTGGGTCCACAAAATCAGTCCCCCATTCATTGTCTATGGAGCAGCTCTCATCTGGGAGAGAGTTGTTCATGCTTACTACTATTTTTTGGACGTAGACCATAGGAATAACATGTATGAATTTTGAAAATGGCTGTCGTTCCTCTTTAATGTGTTCTTTATAAAGAAACAACTAGTCAATGAATCCATTAGTAGATCTACCGATAAATGACTCGACAATTATTTTCACAATCAATTATTGATTTAAGTCTTTTTTCAAGCTGATACTTCAAACTATTCCCAGCGTATCCTGTGTGAGGATTTGCTGCTTCTCTCCATTTTATATTAATGCAAATTAAATATCTTTGGACTGTTGGTCGAACAAAACAAGACATTGCGTCACCTTGAGCTCTGAGAATAAATCAGCTCATACATTTTCTGGAGATTGAATCAAACATGCTGACATGACAGAAGACAGAAGACAGAAGACAGAATGAGTTACCATGAACTCCCTCTTGACTGCAGTACTTGATCTTCCCGAGCAGGATCTCATCGAGGAAAGGGTGAAAAACAACATACCTGAAATGAACTGAGAGAAAGACGAAGGGAAGATGAACCATTCGGTGGGTGAGAGTTTTTAGGTACACAGTCCATCAACCCTCACTTTAACTTAAAGGTCCCATATCATGCTCATTTCCAGGTTCCTACTTGTATTTGGGGTTTCTACTAGAACATGTTTACATGCAGTAATGTTAAAAAAAAACACATTATTTTCCTCATACTGTCTGTCTGAATATACCTGTATTCACCCTCTCTGTCTGAAACGCTCCGTTTTAGCGCCTGTCTCTTTAAGACCATCTCCTAAAAAAGCCCAGTCTGCTCTGATTGGCTTGTGAGAAAAATATGGTGCACCTTTGCTAAAGGTAGTTCTCAAGCTGTGGGTGCTATATTCTAATGAGCCTGCATGTGACATAAAGGGGAGCCTAATCTGAATGTCTTGTTGAATCACGTGTTTTCTGATCATAAAAAACTGACTGGGTTTTCTTATTTCATAGTTTGTGGGTTGGTAGGTACACCAGATACCCCAATGTATGCGCACAATCACTGAAAAGGGGAGTTTTAAGATCGGAGTACTAACTGCGGCAATAAGGGGGTTTCGCTGTGACGCCTCAGACCAACCTCTATCACACTGCAAGCCTGCGGAAGTGTTTTATCATTGGATAGGAAAACGGCAGCAACATGTTCTGGGTCTACTGTATGTTAGTATGTCCTTCAGGAGTTTACTCTTAGAAACCGTGAGACCAAAATGATCATAAACAAATTAAAACTAAGGAAGGGCCTGCGTTGCAATATTAGCCAGTGCGTCAACAATCTAAAGAGGCAGTATAAATATAGTACATGGCTTGATGCATGATGCGAGTGTGTGAGGAAATGAGAGAGCATCGTGATACCTTTGGTGTGTGAAGCTCCATCCCCCGGGAATATATAGGAATCATCCAGTTTGGTGATGTCGTACAAGCAGATGCACAAGCCAACGTTGTAGACCACCTGATGTGATGAGAGCAGGTCACAGTAATGTGAGTAGTGTTTGCAGACACGCTGAAATTACAATATTACACAAGTGCTTTGGCTTGACTGTCACAACAGACTTCCAATAAGCAAAAACTCATAATGCAAAGAGCCAAACTGACTTGTTATCTTCTTTAAACTTTAAACACAACATGCCATGATGCTGACATAGAGTGCAAAACACTAAATCATATGCTCACCTCATATTAGCACGAATCACTGCACCACCACTGACATGCATTTATGTAATTTTGTTTACTGTCAAAATGTTGTAATGTATTGGGTTCCAATTGGTCCGTGTTAGAGCTTTACAGTTTTACCGTATCGACTTTCTGTAGTTTTGATGATTGAACTCACAAGCGATCAAGTCTCAAATATTAAACTTTGTGGAAAATATAGAACAGAAAAAGTAAACTGAGACAAGTGCAATTATCATTTTGACTTGTATGGATGGAGAATTTACTTTAGTGTAAAGGGAACTATCTATACAGACCTTTAAAACCTGAAAGTCTCATCTTATTGGATGAATTTAAACTTTTAATTTGGGATCTTTTTAGAGAGGTCTGTGTTTGTTTCTGATGCTGTCTCTATGTGAAAGTGTGACAGTGTTTTGCTGCACGTCTTATCTTGTTCTTATTTCTCCTGCTGCACTTAGAAAAGAGATGACATGATTAAATAACGGTAGTAATAATAAACCTGACTTGATTTTTATTTTGCATGCTATGTGAGATTTTGAATTCAAAATTAGAAGTATATCTTAACATTTTGTGATAAGAGTTTTACACATTGTAACAGTGATGGATAATAACTAAGCATATTTACTCAAGTACTGTTACTTTTACTTTACTGTTGAGTGCTACTTTATATATCTACTTCATTAGTCATTTATCTGTCAGCTTTAGTCACTTTACAGATTAAGATTTTACAAACAAAACATTTGATGAGTTTATAAAATATGTTACTATGTAAAAAAGTAAAGTAGTTAAAATGTGCTCAACCTCACCTAGCTGTCACATTAAAATGCTGCTTACGTATTAAACCATCAGTAACAATATTACAATAATATTATATGTAATATTATAAACTCTCTGAAAGGGAATTTTCAAAAAAAAAAAAAATTTTGTCCAACAAATATTTTTCATTTTTGTTTTGATGCTAATACTTTTTTTAAATTTTTACTCAAGTAATATTTTGAATGCAGGACTTGTGTTTGTAACAGAGTATTTCCACACTGTGGTATTATTAGTACTTTTTGTACCTTGTTGGCCAGTTTCTTGTTGAGCTCCTCGGCTATGGCCTCGTTCAGTTGTCTCTGGAAGCTCCACGGAGGGATCCTGACAGTGTCGACCATCTCCACCAACACGAACATGATGCTCACTGAGAGCAGCTCCTCACCAACACAAACACAGAAACACACAGACACAGAGCTGCTGCTGCTGCTGTGAAACACCTGAACCAGCTGTCAGCTGAGCTGTGAGCTGTCGTTTACTCTCTCAGGACAACATTTACGATGTTTTGCACAGCGGAGAGGAAATAAAAATATCGACAATTGTTCTCAATTTAGCAAAAGACCCCTCTAAAGGTATAATAATCTACAGCAAACCCAAAAGCGTCCATGATGTCTCCACGTGATTATTTTACGACAGTGAGTTTTGACGACATGTCGCAAAACTTAAAGCTACAGTGCACACATTTAAAGCTCTAATATTGATATGTAATATATATGTGTGTTGTATTTGGTTTCCATATTTTTCACAGATCTACAAAAACCAAATGAATTAATGATGATGATAATAATAATAATAATAATAATAGAATCATATAGAATATTATATTATATATATTGCAATATTAATATTATTATTGTTATTATTAATAATATTATTATAATAGTATTATTGGTATTATTATTATTATAATTATTATCATTATTATATTAGCCAAATATTTTATACATAGATGCAAATTTTCTGCTACCAAACCTTTATTTTCTGTTTTCTTAAATGAATGCAACCTTTATGTTAAAACTATTGAATCCTCAGTTAACAAAAAGCCTTTGAAAACTGTATCTGTCTGTAACACTTCTAATTTGTTTCTATAATTTATTGAAATAAAATATCCCATCTGCTTAGTTTATTTCATGAATTAATGCTGTTTTAATTTACTTATATCTATTCTATCTTTTTCTTATTCATTGTATTTTTTTTATGCATTTTTTTAATTCAATAAAGTTACTTAAACATTTTGTAAACTTTATTTCCAACAAATACATCTTCTTAGCTGTTTTATTATTCCCATCTTTAATTAAGCTGCCATACTATTTGAGTTCGACAATAAAACAAAAGAAATATGGGTTTTGAGACTGTTTATCAAGATTTATGTTTGTGAACTTTACCCAGAATAATAATCAACTGAATTATTTATGAAATGTGCATTACGTTACATCAACATTATATTTCCTACTGTGTAAACTAAGTGAAAAAACAAATTACTTTTTTTTTCCACAATATTTAGCCTAAATCTTTCCAAGGCACAGTGCACATATTTCCATGTTAACTATGCACAGTAGATGTTGTCTAGTATTGGCATGGCAACATGCTTCATTGGAATTTCATAGAGGAATGTTAAAATAATTATATAGTACACAAAATATACATACACAGTACAAAATATACATACACAGTACAAGTAAATACAGGTATGAGAGTATGTATGTTGATATTTCAAAGTTGTGGTTGTTGTCTTGAAAGTGCAAGTGAACAATGAACATTGCCAAAATAGAAAAATAGGTGATATAATGAATGTCAGTGAATGTATGTCTGTAAACTGTGTGCCAGATTTGATTGCAGCCTGTTGGAGTGTACAAGGAGCAGCAACCACAACTGAAGCCAATTCTTCCTCATCTGCTAGTAGCCTGTATATCTGTTGTGCTGTTACACTGCAATACATGCAATCACATGTTCTTATTATTGATTTCATTAAACAAAGAAAAAACACAAAAACATTCACTTCGGATGTTTATCTTTATTAATTTACCAGTTATTTTGTAAATGTGCAGATAATTTAAATCTCTCAAGCGATAAACCTTCAGGCGTTTTGAATCATCAAAGTCACGTTTAATGCTGAAACCGGAGTGTGAGGGGAATCATCGCTATGATAAAACATCTCTTCATATTCCATATTAATTTGCTGTACGTATCTGAACAGGTGAAGCATGTTATGTAAAACTGATTTCAAACACATCAGAGGAAGCCTGACCGAACGGAGCACACCTGAGTACAAAATGACACAATAGGCATGCCTTCATGAACAACATCTTTTGATTTGTCACTTTACAGTAGCGCAGTTAAAACTCAAAACGGCTCGAACCAGAACAACAAAAGCATTATGTTACATCACAGTATAATCAAACTGCTTCACACACAGCGGCTGTTTTAAATGTGCTGGCAGAGGACAAAGGATGGTTAAATGAATCAGTATTTCTTTAAGATGTTTTATGAATAAACATGGTGAATTCTATAGGAAACAACACTCTGTACATAATCGATGGACACGGTGATGTATTTGAAAGATCATATAATGATGGGTGATTTCTCAAACACAATTTATGGGTAACCATTTACTTCTCAACATCTCAGTATTTTCATTAGGCATCTTTGGCAGTAAATCTGATACACTGGTGAGGAGTGTTTAACCATCAAAGTGATTAAAGAGGGCATAAAGCGTGATGATTCTCAAAGTGTTGAGTATATGAACAGATAAACCCGACATGGAGTCATTTAAAGTTGGGCTGCTGCTATTTCAAATCACCTCTGTCCCTGAAAACAATTTGAACAAAACTATAACTTAAGAAAAATACACAAAACCACCAAGCGCCATCTTCCTAGAAATAACAAGTCCCTTTCCTCTGTCAAAGCCCAGCAGCGACCGACAATCCAGTATATGTGCTTTCTTTTGACCCACAATCCAAAACTGGTTTGTGAAACCATTCGATTGGAGGCGACTAATGTTCTAAGTCGTCACAGAGTTAACAGCTCTCATTTAGACAGGCAGCATACAGCATGTTACTTGCTCTCTCTCTTTCTCTCTTTATTTATATATTTATGATTTATGTACACACCCCTATACAAAGTGCAGCTATATATCACATCATTTACACACAGGTCAGTGACTTATTTTAGTACATAGGGATCTAGCTCAGGAACTGTAATTAGTCATCCAAAGCGGTTTTTTCTTCGTAGACAGCAGAATGAAGAAGTGACGGATTTACAGACTTTCTGGACGATGAGCTGAACACAGAGGTCCAGCACTACTCCCACATTAAACACAGCAACAAAGACCTCAAACATCTCTAAACCCACAAAAATATACAGTATAACCACACTGTCTCAGTGGTGCACACTAGGTATACATCATGGCATATCAAACTTAACACAAGAATGATTTTGAATCTACATTTTCTACCGTCTGAACTCTTGGGTTTTAATATTGAATGTCAGTCCTATAGGGTCGCGAACAACAGAGATGTGCACTGAAGAGTTAAATGTTTGCAGAAATAAAGCGAAGCACACCTAAAACTACTTTCCTAACTCTACAAAGTGCTAGTGTACAGGCATCTGGACACTAGATTGTGCGTTAGTTAGTGTAAGAAGACAGCAGCAGGCCTTTTTTTTCTCATGCTATGGAGGACCGAACCTCAACCTGAAAAAACAACATTCAATGCGAAGACAAACACAGCCTGTCATCTCCCATTACAGCTACACGAGGCAATTTCACACACTGGTGACTCCGGATGATAGTGAGGACTAACTCAAAAAACTTTAACACAGAGAAACCACGATAATGAAACGTCTGTGAAGCTTTGCTCCGGAGGATTTAATTGGGATGATGAGACAAAAGAGCTACTATCAAAGAGTGGAGCTTTCTCTGGACGTCGCGGCTGACTTTTTGTGACACTGCAATTACCTATGGGCACAGAAGATTTCCTGCGTCTATACGCTACACCAGAATTTGCATTAATAATCTCGCCCAGAGCAGCTATGATGTCTAGCAACACAAATCTGATTACAGCCTATTTCCCTCATACATATCAGGTTGTGGTTTGGACTGCATGAACCAGCCTGGTGAGAGCAGGATGAGCAAAGAGGGACACACAGACCGATGTTAACCCAATAAAAACAAATCATGCATAACACACACACACACACACATAGGACAAAACACAGATGGAAAGAACAAAATGTCAAGGCTAGCGCTAACACAATGGCAGTGTGTGTTGTGGTTTGTTGACCCAGTCCCAAGTTTTGACACAATGGGGTGTTATATGACGCAAAAAAAGACAGCAAGCAAGTGATGGAAGAGCAGCACAGATTCACGTGTTGGCCGACATGCAGTTTTAGCTCAAAACGAAAAGTGCAACAACAGCAGCAGCATGAAAACACACAAAATCTGAGAATGAGTGGAAACGGATTGGGCTGCAGTTGTACCATGACAGTGCAGGGGGGGGCTGATGGGAGTGTGTCTGGTAGTTTGTTTACAGTGTGGATCCAAACAACAATGAGTGAGGAAACGCTTGTTCAAGTCAATAATGGCAAATCTAGCAGCCCGATACAAGAGGAACTAGTGGAGTTCATCGCCATTTGGTGCATTATGATCATAGAGAACATGTGGGAAAGATGTCTGGAGATAATGAAGGGAAAGTACATTCATGCGAGTTGAAGAACTCAGTGAGCTTATTGAGCCGTTTGGATGGAAACTATTGAGACAAACATTAAAAGAGGAGGTTTAATGAACTGTCTGGTTGTGGGGTGGATTTTGCAGTTTAAGATATTAAAGCAGGAAGCCGTTAACTCGTCTCTGCTTCATTATTTTAATGACATTCTGCATCTACAGTAACTTTATTAAATCGGAGTCCGAATCAGGTTTGTATACAGCTAGATACGGTCATTGAAGATGGTATAATGCTTCCACCAGGCTGTATTTTCACAAAATTAGCAAAATAAACGTCACCGTCAATGGAGAAAGATGAGCGTCTGTGTATGAAACAGTCAGCTGAACGCTGCAGGGCGACGCTCAATGAACAACTAAGCTTGACAAATCTGATTTTAAACTGAGGAGTGCTGCCAGTAGCAACGATGCCGCCTATTACAGAGACACATACACACACACACACACTGCTAAGCTTCGGGTTATGTGCGCTTGTTTGAGTGCATTTGTGTAATTCTGCCTGTCGTCCGGGAGAGCTTTCACAGTAATCCTGTCTGTGCGTGTGCGTGTGCGTGTGCGTGTGCGTGTGCGTGCGCGTGCGCGTGCTCGTGTGTGTACGTGTGTGTGCGCTTTTCATCTTTACAGCGACCTTGTGTGTGTGTGTGTGCGCATGTGTGTGTGTGTGTGTTTTCGTTAACTGAGCATGACTACAGCTGTCCCTAAACCAACATTAACACCAACAAGTCTGGTTACCATCTACCGTTCACATCGTCTCTTCCTCTTTGCGAAGCCCCTCTCTCTAGGCCCACGTTTCTCCCCCTTCTCAACCCACGCCAAGGCCCCTCAGTGGCCCCTACAGGCCCCGCCTCCCTCCTCTCCACCAATTACTGGATCTCCTTCATCCTGTTGAGAGCGGAGCCGGCCCTGAACCACTCGATCTGCGTCTCGTTGAAGGTGTGGTTTAGAGTAATGGACTCCTGGCTGCCGTCGCTGTGCTTGATCACTGCTGTCAGGGGCTGGAGGGAGGACACAAGATCATGTGTCAAATCATTTATCCAGTTTTTCTTCCAACATAATGTTAAAGCGGTCCTTTGGATCAATGTTTCATTAGTGCAGGATATTGCTCACCTTGCCGGGAACAAAGGATTTCAGCCCAGTGATTGAGATCTTGTCATCAGGGCGAATTTTGTCATAGTCGTGGGGGTCGGCAAAGGTCAGAGGCAGCAGGCCCTGCTTCTTCAGGTTCGTCTCTGTGAGGAGATGGAAATATGAGACATAACGGCAAGACGCTGACACCCATACTGTACTTCCATCAGGTAACCAGAGAAGGGCTCTTTGTCTGTCAGTGTATCGGTTACACGGAGATAGAAGGTCATGGAGAATAATGCATGTGAGCATGTCTGTCTGGTTGTTATTGATTAGTTCTCATGATGAATTAGTTGCTCCATTTACACAGAATTCATGCTGTTGGAAATCTTTTTGATGTTGAAAGCTTTGTACAGATATGTGAACTATCAACCACACGCAACAGCATTTATTTAGTGTGTTTCTGGTTCTGAGGAAATCTTTTTTGCACAAATGAATGCAACATTCCTGAGATCAGACAGGTTTTCATCCCCCCACTTACCTACACCCAGACTTCTATATAACAAACTGGCACTAATGGACTGTAATTATAACTTGGAGACTCTTTTAGACGCTCTTTATTCTGGCAGACTGTAAACATGCCAGACTAAATAATCATCAGCTTGCTCTGGAACCCGACCACACATATTAAGATGCTGCTTCCCTGTTGCCTCTACCTCTCACAAAGAAAATAAATTAACAGTTTAAGTGCAAGGATAAATAGATATAGTTATATGCCTCCACCAACCAGTCAAGTTGCAGTTTACATCCCTGTCTGCCCAAAATGTCTAGGGATGCAACTAACAATTATTTTCGTTGTTGATTATTCTGTCGATTATTTTCGGCCACGGCTGTCGCCGGCGCGGAGGCATAACAAAATTTAACATGGCTGTAGAATATATCTAAAGAGATTGATGTTTTTTTTCTCTCTGTGCCCTGAAACCTACCGTGGATTCTGGCAAAGCTCTTGACGATGATGGCGCGTCCTCCAAGGTGTCGCGGCTCCAGGGCAGCGTGCTCTCTACTGGAGCCCTCTCCATAGTTCTCGTCTCCAACCACCACCCAGTTCACTCCGTTGGCCTGGATTATAGAGTTAAACAAAGACAAAGGAGACATTTAAACTGCTGTCAGGACGAGGACTGAGAAGACTAATAAAGTTCCAACGAGGAAATTGGTTGCTTGGAAAATATGCAATACAAATAAGGATTTTGGTGCTTTTTTTTTTTTTTTTTTTTTTAAGTTTAACAGCACTAACATACAGCATGCTACAGAATCTACACTCCACTGGTTTATTAGGTACAGCTAGGTAAAACTAATGCAGTCTAATACAGCAGTCCTGTAATAAATCCTGCCTTCTATTCATAAAGGTTTTAATGTTCAGTTCATCAACCGACGCCAAACTCACCTTGTAGTGGCGGGCCACATCAGGAACACCTCCGAACTCTCCTGTCAGCAGGTTCTTGACCTTGTTGACGGCATCGTTGTCGATGTTGACTGCACCGATCAGCATGTTGTTGGAGATGTTGTCCAGGTGGCCGCGGAATTTCAGCCAGGGCCCCGCAGCACTGATGTGGTCAGTGGTGCACTTTCCCTTCACCTACAGCAGCAGAGGAGACGAGAGGAAGATACAGAGGACAAGGAGATGAAACAACGGCTATTTAACACTACAACATCTATATCATTCTGTGGAGTTTCAGTCACCTTTGTGCAAACACTTGACAAATCAGCTAAAACAATATAATCCTCCAATAACCAGAAGGCCCTTCACTATTAGTAAAGCTATCCTCTCCCTTGTCAACTAATTATTTTAAAGGATAAGGCTTTTTCTTATCGTCAGCAAATCCCATTAAAAGACCAAAACCAACAATGCATTACTCCGTCGCATTACTTTTAAACTTCTCTACCCTTTCTGTGCGTCTCAGTCCCAATCCCTTTCTTTTTTTGGCTTGTCCCGTGATTTAGCTTTACAAGCTCACACCACAACATAAATTGTCCCACATGGTTGTCATAAAATAGCGAGTGTAAAAATAGCACAGAAGGAACATGGAAGGTTGTAATTGAGAAAAGAAACGTGAATTAACTTTTAATCTAGAGGAATATCGATAACATCCGACATAAAGTGAGCACACCATACAATTTTTTAGAGAGAAACATAGTTCACTGAAATAAACTAAAAAACTATACTTAGAACGACTTAGGGAAAAGCACATCTTAAAAGGTCCTCAGTCTGATTGTAAAAGCAAGTGGCAGTGTTGTGATAAAATTGAATTAAAATTTGGCATTCAGATAATTGTTGGGATGGTTTGTGTATATTTTGTGTCTTTGATGTGTCTCATTATGTCGCTCCATCTCCTTTTCATTCCCCATAAAGCTCCGATTACATTCATAATATCATTCTGTTTATGTATGTGTCTGCTGCCTCAAGCATGTTTGAAAACTGTGGTAGCGTCTGGGATGGTTCACGATGAGGTGAAGTCTCTGAACTGCTTTGACGACAGGACCCGTCCTGAACGGCATGAGCATGGATTCTGTGCCGACTTGAGGCTTTTAGTCTCAGATCAAGAGAAATTTGTCTGAGACAGTCTTGTAATTTGTGCTAGTCCACCACATCTTTTCTTCCATCTCCTTCTCACCTTGATGAGGACCCTCATCTCCTCCATGTCTTTTCCATGCCACTTGTCGAAGGGCTCCAGCAGCTGCAGACGGTTACTGGTGGGGTTCACATCCACCTGAACAACATCAAATCAAGACGTAAAGCTTCCAACAAGAATATTTTCAAAGATAATAACCAAATTTGATTTGAACTCCAAACAAAATCCTTTTCTGTCTTGACAACTATCACAATAGACATTTCTGTCTAAACAAGCCTTGCATCGTGCTGTTGGTTTACACTTATTTACTCTATCATGTATTGGTTCAAACTCCTACTGGGTTATTACAGATGTGCTGCTTTCTGGATGGTTGAGATTACATACTGTATATATA